>OZ023332.1:26714105-26816605 GCA_964007535.1 Brachyptera risi | reverse complement strand
ATCTGAACAGCTTAGAGAGCGAGTGGAGTCGGCCAGTAATACAGCGAGCGAAACTGAGTGGCGTTCTCGCTTGCTTTGTAAGCTCAACCGCAATAGGAAGAACTGACGATAGCTTCAGCTCATACCGTACATCAAGAATACGACATGAAAAATGGTTAAAAAATTGATTTTTTCAGCTTTATAACAAAGTAAATCGAATATTCACATAATTGTCATTCGTTTTTCTTAGATTTCTATTTCATATTATTTAGCGATTTTCTTTGAGTAAGCACCGCTCACTAAGCTATATATATATATATTTATATATATATATATATATATATATATATATATATATATATATGTATAAATATGTATATATTTTTTTATATATATATACATGTATATACATGTATAAATGTAAATATATATACATATATATATATATATATATATATATATATATATATATATATATATATATATATATATATATATATATATTCATTCATTCATATATACATCATATGATATCAATATTCCAATAGCTTTCTGGATAACCAGCAGTAGGTTATTATTATTGTATGATTTGAAACTGTTTAAAAATTGCAACCTCCTCCGGGAATCGACCCATATCTTCAGGCTGACGGTCTGATGCGTCACCAATTCCGCCAGAGAGGATCTTCTTGAACAATTTTTAATTTTCGGTAACGCGAATCGGTAACGTGTCAGATCGACTATCTGAAAATACTGGTTTGATTCCCGAGGTTGGTTGCAATTTTCAAATAGATTTACATCATACAATTATAATAACCTACTGGTGGTTAACCAAAAAGCTATTGAGCTCATATGTTCCCGATAGCTGGGATAGCTGGAGATGCCGATTAAGCAGTACGACTTCCTGTCAATTTGGGGTGCGATCTACAAGTCTAGAAATGTGTGACTGTACGAAAGATATCAAAAATTAAAAAATGTCAAATATGATCCTCCTCTCTGGCGTAATCGGTGACGCGTCAGACCGGAAACTTAGAGATTCGTGTTCGAAGTCAGGGGAAGGTCGCAACTTTTGAAAAGTTTCATACATTTTTGAAATATTCTCATGACTCAATTTGTTTTCTTTATTATTTTGAAACTATGATTCCAGTACTGAATCAGTTATCATAGATATAAAATGTTCCACCGATTTCCTCGAAAGAGGGTTAAACGGAAATTAAAAATCAGTTGAAACTTGGCATACACAAGTGTCATTATCTAATTTGATACTGTACAGTTTTGATTAAAGGAATAAACACTACTACTTCTACTACCAGGCATTTTGATCATCAATTAAGAAGCGGTGTGAAAATTCAGTTGTCTAAATTATATTTTGAATACAAATTGTGTTCTACTGAAGCAACTTGACACATGTGAACTTTCATTTGAAAAAATCGACTGTCAAACACGCATGGTATAAATACTAGTCAAACGCGAAATATGCGTTGTAAGATGAGCGAGATATCTCAATGAGGTATAAAAGTCCTTGAAATAGTTTTACCCTTGCTACTTTATCGACTTTGGTATTCTACACACCTTGATATCTGAATAAGCTATAAAAGTCGTTAAAGAAGTTCTACTCTTGCCACTTCATTGACTCTGGTATTCTACACACCTTGACGCATATAAAAAATACTTCATTGTTGGTCAACTCTTGAATCTAGAAAGCAGTGAATCTCGACAACTTAATTCTGTCATAATTTTTATGATATATTTTATGAATATTATCAGTCATTTTATTTTTTTTCTCCAAAACGACTGATCAGAATTGCTTAAAAAATCGTCATAATGTGTAAAATCCATGTATACACATTTAGAGAAAATTTCATCCCATTTGGAGAGATTTTATTTTTCAACATTTTCCGCCCAGCCAAATCTTATGGGGTTTTTAGAAACTTTGAGATGATGATTCTCAAAATCGGTCCGACCGATTCATCCCAAAAACTATACAGTTCTAAGTTGGATGAGTTTGCGTGTACAAAAAAAGTTTCATGTTGATCAGTCAACCCTTGCGACCTGTGGAGTGCTTACAAAAAAAAAAAAAAAAAAAAAAAAAAAAAAAAAAAAAAAAACACACAGACAAAGCCCTATAAGAGTGGGCTGGAGACTTCGCTACGCTCATCAATAATTGTTCAAGTGTTATTTATATTGTGAAGCTTCATATATGTTTCAATTTGAACTGAACACTTCCAGGTCTTGAAGTTGAAGTGTTGGCAGAGAATGATTTGTTATCACTGAAGTTTTATACTATTTCGATATTCTATATGTATTGCTTCATCTCATTTCGGAAAAAGTTCAGAAAGTTATAGAAAGATTTGATATTTTTCTCTATACGCTTCCACTTCTTAACAGTACAACGGACTGTCAGGTTAGTTTTTCTTCTAGTGTTTTCTTTAGAACTTGTCAGTAGGACTTTGAACATTGAAACTTATACTTCATGTTTTCTTGTTCTATTTTTCTCCATTCAATTGCAATAGCTCAACAATTGTATCAGGACTTACTACATACAGTACTCTCGTAAGTAGAAAAGTCTATTGTAAGACTTCAAGACATGAACGCTTGGAAAATATGAAAAGAAATTGAACAAAGAGAAGGTGAAGGTAAAATCGGTTTATAGATGATGAAGAATATGAAGATAACTATATCACAAACTTGAAATATATTTTATTTTTGTATCTATTATTATTTAAATTGTATACGACTGTATATAAAAATTTCGATGTTCATGAAAAATATATCGTAATTTGAATCGTAGAGAAATTTAATCACTTTGAATTCATATTATTTTTAGATTTGGTTTATGATTTAAGAAGTGTTTCTGAGAACGCTCGGTTGGTAAAACTCTCTCGGTCGTTAGAGTGGACTCCAGTGGTGGTTCCTTAAATTCAGACCTCATTGTATCGTTCGACTTCCATCCTATCAGTTTAAAGATTTATCAACAGAACTTGTAAATATTTCCACCAAGTGTTAATAAAAATGATATCATTTCAGGTGTGAGTTCGAGCCTCTCATACTGCATCAATCGTCTTTTGTAAATATTGTCCACCTATCAACAGCTGATTCGTAGCCCACATAACCTAACCGTTGATTGAGTCGTTTAAAAATTATTAACTAGCATCATCATGAGTGACTGTTTTAACATGTTCACGATAAAAATCTTACCAAGACCTTGGTAATAACTTATTAAAAAACAAGCTATTAAATATTGAATTTTTATGTGACTTTGTATAAGCTTCTATATAAATTACTCAATGTAATTTACAGCATGCAATTGCAACATTACAATGTCACTACTGAGAGAGGTTTTATTGTGGCAGATAATATATGAAATGGTCAGGAATAGAACAGTCACCATAAATTCGTACTTATAAGATAAGGGTCTAACTTAACACAAAAAAGAAATACAAGTTCTGAAAAAAAATGTTATGAACTTACCCTTTTGACTCCTCCAAAGTACGTGAGAGGATTAGGGAAGCTGAATGGCGGTTTCTCCATGTAAGAATTGACGAGAAGGGTGAAGTTCTCGAAACCAACTGGTGATGAAGCGACTACGCTCAGGTAGTTCCTGAAAGCCTTCTGAGCCTGGACGTCCGTCTCATCCCTTAGAAGACCCCTGAGATATTTGGCGGGATTATCTTGGTCATATTGTTCGATATCAACGCCAACGACCCAGTATTCACCTTTGTCAAATAGTTTTAACTCTTCCATAGCTACCATAAGACCAAGATGTTCGTAGTGATAACCAAGGATGATGTAAACTGAAAATGATATTGCAGATGAGATATTGGGAAAACAGAGAATGCACCAAAATATAATGAAGACTGGAGAGTAGGTTGAATTAAACACATCACCAGAAATAATTAACATACACAATTGTTACCAACTTAAAATGCCAAGTGAAAGTTCCTTAATTACATGAGAAATGAAAATGGAATGATTACTCTGGATGTGTGGGTATACAGACACACACACACACACACACACACACACACACACACACATATATATATATATATATATATATATATATATATATATATATATATATATATATATTTGAATTCATTAAAGTTTTGGGGTATAATCGTGTAAAAATGAGTACAAAGTATAGATGTGAGATACTTTCTTATTAAAAAAGTAAAATAAAATAGTATCTAACATCTATACTTTGTACTCATTTTTACACGATTATACCCTGAAACTATGATGGATTCATCAATTTTAATTCGTGAAAGTTTCAAACAAAAAATGTATATATATATATATATATATATATATATATATATATATATATATATATATATACATATTTATATATATATATATGTACACATGTTTTGTGTCGTTTTGCAATAGACCTAATTGTACTCTAAACTTACAACTGAAAAACACAAGTGCGTGCACTGTTGGTAGTAAACCTAGATACAAACAAATTCTTGGCAAAGAAATAACGCTTTTATTAAGATGTAGTATCATTATTTGAATAGCAATTACACCTTTAGGTCTTTCATTGCCACAGAAAACTAATGATTTATCGAATTGTTTCCAACAATTAGTACATGATCTATAAATCACTCTTGCACTGATGCACTCATTCTATTATTAAATTACTTTTTTGTGACACGTATTTGATTCACAACTCAATAAAATAACGTCAAATTGAAGATCATTCAAAGAGAATGAACTATACGCTAATTGAAAACTTTTGATGCAAGAAATCAGCCACTTTAGATCAGGACACTTGTTGGCCAACACTTTAATCTACCAAAGGAAAGAATGACAGTTGTCTGTTGCAATCCATTGCATCAAGATATACTAAGTGAATGAGAAACATACTATTTATATAATGAAGTACTCAAAAGTAGTTTGATTCAAAAGTAGAGGGAAAGTGAAGCACAGCAATTACGTCAGCAGATAGTGTCGTTTTGGCACATTGATCTCCGTTGGCTTGGCCTAACGAGGCGAGGACATAATAAGCCAGGTGGGCGCTATTTACATTCGAAAGGATGGTCTATTATTCATACGACCACGGTAGATATTTATAGAAGTCAGTTATAGTTCATTTTGGCTGGAAAATATTATATTCAAAGAACATGAAATAGTAGCTATTAAGCTATTACGATACAGCGCACGTTACTAATAATATGTGCCATGAGTTTTGGATCAGCTATTCCCACGTGCTCTCATTTCAGCTCTGGTCCATATTAATTACGAACATATTTAATTAGCCAGCACATATTCTGAACGCAGACATGAAAAAAACCTACAGACTGACATGCTTCATGAATGTGGTTTTTCAAATGAGACGTAAAACATTTGTTACTACGTTTGGACGATTAAAGTTGACAAAGAGAATACATATTATCTAACTAACGTGTTTATTTCATTCGCTCAATTTTAGTTTCCGATTTCCTTTCTATATTCAAACATTTAATTGTTTATTTTCTTTGGCCATAGTCGCCCAGACATGTTTCCGTGTCCGTCAGACAAACCCCAACCTTGCGTGCTCACAAACTACTTCATTTCGCAATAAAGTTCCTTTATATATAGTGAAATATGCTCTGTGTCCAATTCTGATGGCATACTCAGTTGTATGTACCAACTTTATTTACCATTATAATGTCGATACCATTCCGGGATTGCCAGCAGAGACGACGTTATTGCTTTCTGAGAATGTAATACGATAAAGATCAATGACAATGTACTTTCTACTTCAGTTGATCTTCCAAACAGCTGCACTCTATATATGAAGTCGCTCATATTTGCTGCGTTTTATTGTAATAGTTTTTGTCTTGGGTGTAAACTATACATGCTTCAAACATGGTAATCTCGTGATATACGACCACGACGGAGCAAATAGTCAAAGTTTTGTGTATAAACAAAGACAAAAACGTTTTTTTGCAACCCTCACAGAACACCAAACTACTTCCAACTACTTTAACAACTTGGAAGTTGTATCAGTTCAAGAGTTATAACGAGCCCGTTTGCTTACAGTGTTTCAATTGATAGCGGTTACATAAAGGAGTCTGACCTGGAGTTATATGTCCGAGTGACTAGATGACATAACCCTATTATACTAGGCCTATATCACATAAATTCAGTAATGAGCATGTTTGTCTACCCGACATAACTTGGGATATATTCCTGGATACCATCATTCATTGAAAATAATATCAATATCCGAAAAATAATTAAAATATGAATGTAAATAAGCTTATCTAACATCAAAAGGTTACTAGAGAATCAACACGGCATTTTGAGGAATTATTCACATCAATTTTCCAATAATAAATTTCATGTGGAAAGAATATAATAATAACCCCTATCACAGTTATAAAACGATTTATTCAGTATTTTATTGCTTATAGGTACAATAAAATACTCATTTTCAGAGGATTGTGCTAATAATGGAGAAAAACTCACAAATAACGCAATATTATTTTCGCAATACGAATACTGAAAGTGTAACGATGTTATTTACAAAATACGAGGCATCATGCAAATAGATTGTTGAAAAAAGATAAAAATATATCGACTTACACAATAATAATTCTCGATATGGATCTAGATAATTCATCCATTTGGTTAGCAATATTTCTTCATCCAAAAGAAATGGCCACGGGAATACTATTCTACTGAAAGAAGTCTTATAGAATCTGTTATGATAGTATATAATCTTGCCGTGCAGTACTTACTTCTAGTGTCTTGGAAAGTATCCTTGACGAGCTCGAGAAAAGGATTATCCATGTATCCATGGTGATAAGGGATGTCCCATGATCTGAGAAACTGTACTTTTATTCCTGCAGTTTCCAGTGTTGTTAAAATAGTCGTTGCTATTTTCTCAAACTCCGAGTCTTCTGAGTCAAGATAGAAAAACGCGACCTAATAACAAAACATTGATGGTCAAGTGGGTTTATTTTGATAAGTTTAGTGGTAATGTTTTGAACAAAGACTTTGATCTCGGCGAAGTTGTTTGGAACATCCATCAATGTTAAGAGTCGTACAGGCTTCTAATGACAGCTGATATCAAAAGCAAACAACAGCATAATATTGGCAGCATCATTTTTACTTCTTAGATGAATGAATATTTTTTTCGTCTTGTTTTTGAGGTCGCCTACCGATCGTTGAATATTGAATCTATAAATATTTCATGAGTAGAGTTGTTGTTACATGGACTGCGACTACTATACTACGATAAAGGAAAAAACTTGGCTAAAGTAAAATGTATTTGTTTTGGTGGAGGTGCCAAGTTTTTTATGAATTGAGAGTTTTTATTTTTTTCAGTTCTGATTGATTCCCCGGATTTTTATTTATTATATATATATTGATTCCAATTACAAGAAAACATTATAATAATTTCGATTTGTCCGAGAGTTTTGGTAGAACCGTCGGATTTTGATATCTTATATTTTATATTTGCATATTCATTATATCATATATTTTCTGCCTGATTGGTAATTTAATTCGAGTAAGTGTTGGAAAATATCTCTCTCATCATCATCATAATTCGTTACAAAATCATTGTAAATTAAACGATATAAAAGTTCACATTTTCGTTTTCGTTTGAAGTTTGAAGAAAAATTGGACGATTTCGATTTCACAGCTCCATGGATCGTAAGCTATTGAACAAATTAGAGGAGGTTGTGACTTTCAGAAAGCACGTCCTTGGAGCTGGTCACTGATATTTGAAAAAAATTGAATTCAGAATCATGGCACTTCCGGTCAAAAATGATAGGTACATATCACTTACACATAACCATTTTAAAATATTTATACAAACATATCTTTGGGAAAACAGAAAAACCCTTAGAAATATGATAAATATGATGGTTCGGAATAATTGATGAATGATTGACAAATGACTTGTTGTTCACAAAAAAACACTTCCGGTTAAAACATAAAAAATACAGTATGTGTGCACATTTTCTTCGAAAAGATCATACAAATCGGACTGGCCTGTTGCCGATTTCTCAGGTGAGACGGAAAGAAAATTCGGTGTAGGAGGAGGAGTAGTAGGAAGAAGAATAAGAAGAAGAGGAAGACGAAGAGAAGAGACAGAAGAGAAAAACGGAAAAATACGCTTTTCACAATTACTTCCAAATGTCTGGTCCGATATTGCTCAAATTTGACATGTCGTGTCGTGTATATCGCTCATTTTTATTACAACGAACCCGATTAATTCAAGTTTTTCAGTTTCAGTGAGATCATGCTCGAAACCGCTTTAGCACTGCTTCTATAGTATTGATGAGTTTTCAAATTAATTAACATTCAATTCAATCCATCATTATCCCCAATATAAATCATCTAGTACTTAACCTGGTTCACACATATTCATATGTTTTCCTATAAAAAAACATGAAAATGAGAATAAATAAATGAATAAATAAATAAAGTACTTCGTGAAAGCAGTGCCATCTGTTTCGCGCGGGACTTGACTCTCGTCGAGCTCCGGGCTTCAAGCTCCCGTCGTGATTACCAACTAAAACTAATTTGGAAATTGTTCTATATGCACGTAACTATATAATAACTATGCATAGAATGACTCGAAGTAATACTGATATTATTATCTTGCTATTTGTTGCACAAGGCACGAATGTAAACCATCCAACCATAAAATCTTAAATTTATACTAAACTATATCACACGCTGTTTTAAAAAACTCCACGTTGCTGCGGTTATTTACATCTAATTTAGATTTTGAGATATGCGTCGACATTATTCTTTTGTGTGCTTAAAATCTTGAGGATAACAATGATTTACGACTCGGTTGTGACGTTGTCTCTGACAGAGCGTGCATGTGAGATAAGGATGACGCTCGTACGATGCGCACTGAGTGACGCGCAGCTTCTTTGAGCTGTCGGTAATTCACCTGAGCAGTGTTGTGACTAGATTTTATCATCCATATTGAGATAAATATGAACTATTTCCATCTGATTGAGGAGATATATAAGTTTTCGAAAAAAAATGTTTTGAAACATGAAGATTATAAAAAAACATCCAGAGATGTGTGCATGTATAATTTTCACAAACTGATCAGCACGTTAAAGAAATTTGCTGTCATCCGAGATATATCTCATATTTCATATCTCATAGAGATATTCATATATATATATATATATATATATATATATATTTATATATATATATATATATATATATATATATATATATATATATATATATTTATATATATATATATATATATATATATATATATATATATATATATATATATATATATATATGAATATATATTTATATATACATATTTCATGGAGATATTTCATACCTCATATTCGTATATAATACAAAATGTTATTTATAAAATCAACACTTGGTAATTATTGATTTCGTGAGAATTGACTGAAAAATCAGCTTATGAAAGTGAGAAGTAATTTCTATATAAGTGATATCAGATAACAAAATTATCATCTGGATGAAGATAACAAGTGAAATAATAACCTAATTGGAGTACTAATTAAAATCTAGCTGAGAAAAAAATTGAAACATGATTCAGATAATTTTCCAGATAAGTCACAAACACAGTACCTGAGTCCAGTTGAATGAAAGAAGAACAGCGGCTACCGATTTAGATATTTGAGTATCCGGTGGACGAGTTCGAGCGAATGTCGGGAAATCTCTTTTATCTGATGTCTCGTAGTCGGTACAGAACTAAAACAAAAGTATTCAAGCCTTTCACTCTCTAATTAATACATTTCAGTGAAAGACAATTCAATGTTGTTTCACGTAACTTCGGTAAAGAGTATTTCCAAAGGGAATAGTAATCAAGTTTCTATTGAAGGAAAAAAAGCACTATACCATTATTGTTAGATCGTAATACATTGTGATACAGACATGCAGAAGACAGAGGAAACTTCTATTTTCTAGTTCTGAGAATAGTTTCTCAACTAATTATGTAAAGAAAACAAATGAGGATTTGCATTAATTATTCAGCATGAAAATAGCATTACCAATAGCAGATGTTTTAATTACAATTCAGAGGAGTTGTTTCTGAAATATATATCATTATTTATACTCTCACACATTTCCATTCCATTTTTTAAAAAATCTCATGACATACAATATAAGTCGGGTTGTTCTGATTTTGAAATTATAATGATGTTTAATGATGTATGAATAAGTTGAATAAACTTCGCATTTAAAAATGCTCTTGTTTATTTCGTTTGATATATTGAAAAGTAGAATACTGAGAAAAAACGTGTACAATGGGAGATATGTAATGTTTTCCATGATATACGTGCTTCAAATGCTGAGAGAGGCAATTTGCCATGTCATTTCTTGTCACATATAGACGGGTCACTTATTTGAAGGATTGTTTATACGATTTGTGTGTATTTGTTTGTAGGATTGTTTTTTTTTGCAAGTGAGCACTGTATTTGAAGTTCATGCTGAAAATGCTCCTTACATTAATTCATTATGAACTCAACAATTAAAATTGACGAGTGTAACTGTATATGGCATACATTTTTTACAATAATTTTCATATATTTCAAACCATTGTGAACCAATCATCAATGTTAATGAATTGTAATATTTTTTATGAAGTGAAAACTCAGTTTAATCAATCTAGGAAATTTCATTAAGTTAATTGTACAAAGTGATATCGGTTCAGAGTGGACCGTTATTATTCCTTTTCATAAAAATTATTTGATCTTTTTAATTGCAGATGGAAAGTATATTTTAAAATTTAGTACCGGTATACTATTCTCATTGATACCACCCGCATGTCCAAAGACTATTTACCGAATGATAAAATAAATAATCGATAATTGAAATCTAGGTCAATTACAGATGCACAAAACGAATGATAGGAGTGCTGGAAAATCGCCAAGAATGTTGTTTAAATTCAAGACATATCATTTAATCAACAAAATAGTAAATATATAGCCGATTCCCGCGAAAGTTAAATCTATTGTTTGTAGATGCCATGTTCGAATCTTGTTATATTGAGCTCCAAGTCACAATACAAGTACAAGTATAAATCTTTCATTCAGTAGTAGGTCATACAGTTACTCCATCTTGATTTCTATCTCTTTCTATCTGGGAACTAGGAAAACGCGGGATATGCGTCGTGAGATGAACTTAGAAGTATGGAAATCTAGAATGATAAATATTCTGTCACTCTATCCATATCTATATACGGACTTTGGATTCCTTTAAATGTTTGAAATGTAACTGTCTTACTGTTTTATTCATCACTCAATTCAATCCTTCTATATTGATATGTTTCTTATTAACTCTGATTAATGTGAAAAAAACATAAATTTCTTTTCTTCGTTGTTTCTCATGCGATTGTCGTGAAAATTACTGAAAATATGTGTGATGGTTGTATTCACATTCAGTGAGTTTCTTAGATCTGTTGAAGAATTTTGTTCTCCATGTATTTCCTTCCGGGTTATTCTTGGATTTTCCAGACTTTCCGATTTTTCCCAGAAAACCCGTCCAAACGATATTTTTGAAAAACAATCCCGATCTATTGTGATGTAACATCAATATGCAGAAGAAGTTCGGAGTTTTTTTAGTAACCTGTATGATTCGCACAAAATAAAAAAATAACATAAAAATGAAACCCAATTTTTTTTTGTATATGGAATGGAAATCTTCGCTACACTCATCTAAAATAACAAACGTGGATGTTGCAACGCTTCATTATTCATTCATGTTTTTATCTTTCTATTCAGTTATTTATTTTATTATACATCGATTTAAGTATCCATGTGATTATTTGATTCACCTTCGCGTATTCATGACTTCTTGATTTATGATTTGGTGGAAGAAAAGCCATTGTGGCTTAACCCCGCCGCACAAATAAAGATCTTATTATTATTATTATTATTATCTATTGGTGTCGGTGGATGATAATAACAAGACTAAGAGATGAACAGTTATTTTATATATACAAAAACGAAAAGGATAGTTGACCATGGCGGAATAGAATCTTGTTCTGAATGATATTTCAGCGTTCTACCATCTCAGTTGCTTTGTAGAATTTGTTAACTCATGAACAGTAGACCTGACACAACCATTCAGCACCTCTTCTCATTCATAGACCGATTTCACGGTTGCTTACATTGAAATGTGCGTTATTTGACAGAGAAATATGATTCGTTAGTCATCGAGAAGAACACTAACGGTAATAACGTGAGAGAAGATTGGCCATAGAGCTACTAGCAAGAGAATTGAAAGATTATACATGAATTGGAGCTGACATGAACGGTAACTCGGAGAATTCAATTGCGAACAGATTGCCAAGACAATTGTATGCTATAAAATAAACGAGAACAATCTCGAGGTAGACCAGAAAAAAATATGAGAGAGAAGAGAAATACGAAAAAATTACTTATCAAATCAGAGAAAGAATGTGAGATGAGATGAAAAAGATTGAAAGAAAACTCGGGATTTTATAATCCAATAAACAAAAAGTTGGGTTCAATCAATATTTTTTTTCAGTTTTTGACAAATTCTATAAAGCTTTTAAAATCCAAAAGCTTCCGGGTGATGCATCATGGTATAGACGACGTATTATATACCATGATATAATAAAACGGACACCCTGATTTACAATTCGCTCCAGATTCAATAAGTTACGCTACACTGCATCGTATAAGTTACGTTACTAAAAGAGAAAAGTGTCATTTTTGTTGAAGTGGTAGTTTGGATTAAAACATATGAGAACACAGTAATCGATTGCTATTTTCATATTGGCACAATAAAAAAAAAGGTGGATAGCACATTGAACCGTCATTCAGGAAGCCGGGGCTCGGTTCCCGTCTGGTCTACATTCCTATCAGAGTTTTTTCGTGGTTTTTCTCTGTCGTTTAGGTTCATACTGGGATGGTTATTTTTCACTTGGTCTTGACCGACTATTCAAACACACTATTAAAAACAAAATGTTAAAACACCTTTCATTCCCCTAATCTCATTCATCGTTCATCGATGCCAATGGATCTTGGTTATCAGTATATTGCGTCGTGTCGTTAAACTTTTAAGAGATCAAAATGAGAGGAAAACTACATAAAAATGATATAGGAGTCTGATGAGTGTGTAACATTAAACGCTGTGAACCATCAAAACAGTAGTTTTTGAAATACCAATTTATTTTATTTCGTTTCGATTCTAAAGAAATAATTTAGTTCACACCAATACAGAATTTTGATCAAATACACATACTGAACTGCATGGTCGACTATAATAATGATTAGTACCTTTCGTTCATCAACCCGTTTCAAGATTAAAAGCAGGGAATGCAAGCTCTCACGCCGTGAACTCTCACGAGATTAGTTTTCAAAATGTTAGATTTATTGTCATCTCATTATCTCACTAAAAGAATGAGGAAGGTTTGCGTTAATGAATTGGCGTGATTAAACACACGTACTGAAATCGGTGCATGATTTACTACGTGAGTAAATTATCAAGTTATTTTCGAATGCCTGCCCACTTTTAACGAAATATTCAAATAATGAGTTTTATGCCTGGGTCAACAGCTCTAGAGTGTGCATGCGTGCGAGGGAAGATCCACCCCCGCCAACTACGACGATATGAAACTAACCTAGTCTCGTAGCGAATTAAAAATGAAAATGGTGAAGCATTATAACAGACCTGCCAAAGAATCGGGACCGAATTTAGAAGGTCGTAAATTATGTCGAGACGCGCGCCGATTTCTGTGTCGAGAAGTTCCTGTGTAGATAGTTCGAAAGCAGAAGGCAGTGAGTTCCATTTAGATCGGACAAGATAAATGAATGATATTGTACCGCGCTTCGAAAACACTCCATACAATCGTTTTCTATACCATCTACAAAATACATGTTGGGAAATATCTGACTATTAGAACCACCCAATACATGTATTCATAGTTTTATATTATCTGCGAATAAGAAACCTCAATCCTATTTGTGTGGAGGAGAATAACAATTGGTCGTAGTTCCTTGTACTTACTTCTTGATAGAAGTTATATTTGACTTCGATTCCACTCTGATATATATACTCTTATGTATACTGTGTATGCAGTCAGCGTGTATTCAAATGCCAACTAAGCGGAACATCTTGGTTTTTATTTCCGATTAACTCGACTAGAAACTACTATACATTCTACTATATATATATATATATATATATATATATATATATATATATATATATATATATATATATATATATATATATATATATATATATTATGCTATACTATAGAATAGACTACACATATACTATACTAACGCGTCAAATTGTTTTTATATCAAGTCGTAAATGAGGTTGTACAAAGATACATCAAATATATCCGTAAATAGATTTTTCGTGTATTTTTGTTATTTGTACCAAACAAACAATAAATCCTTGGCGCTGAAAGTTCTCACAAAGCTATATACATCGGATGATTGTTGAGTTTCAAATTGAAACGAACATCTTCGAAGTTGTGACTTACAACTTCGAAATTTTGGGCGTAACTTTGGTACTTCTTCTAGCGTATAACGCAGTTCTAATCCGATAGTCCTGGTTTAAGTGTAAAATGCAAATCGTTGGTCTTGTTGTGTTTGTTATTTACGCATGCGGGATGGATGTTGGAACATTCAAAGAGGCTTATGAATAATACCAAATCTCCGAGTTGTCTTGAAACAAAACGAGGTCTACGATGTTGACATGGTAATTCAACTCTCATTAGATTTACGCAGTTGGTTGGGTGTGAAGCGTGTAGATGAACTTCAGTATAATATTTTGTGCCACTTAACTCATTCATGAGTTAATTTATAGTTGTGAAGTCATAGGAGGCGAGAAATGAATATTTTACAGTGAGATATCAAAGTATGTGTAACTAATGCTCGCCATTATATTTGCGATATCAAAACTTACTCTTCGGTGAGGAAAGTCTCGTGGGTCTGATATGTTTAGTGGACACATGAGATGAATATTGTTGTAAACAAGCGTATATTCAAAAATAGTAACCCGTTTTGGCTCGTCGGCATAGGGCAAATTTGTAGCGCGCTAGGATGGTGCTGAGCGTGGGTTTTCGAACTTTGACTCGATAGTGTACGACAGGGATTAATGTTTCCGTTCTATAACCATACTTTTAGTTTCAATTTATTTATTATTTCAATGAAACTCATTGATTCATTATCACTTTCACGATTGGGTAAATACAATTAAACTGAAAGGTATGTCATATTGTACATGTACGTGACGATCGGAACCGTAAATTAAACAAATTAGATAGTTGGAAGACGAAAAGAATATGTTGACAACGAATGGCTATACCACTGTATATCACTGAATTAAAATGCATGAATCTTTTCATTCACTCATGCACTGTATGCATTTTATTGACACATGCAGGCTGTGTATAACGAATTTCAATATGTAACATGTAACTTTACCATTCATGAAAGTCGTATAATTCTAATAAGCAGTATTGTAACGTCTTATATTTCTCTTCAAAACTAGTTACCGTTTATTATATAACTATTGAAAGTTTAAAATGAAAATATCAGTTATAAGTTTCATAAATGCAAATTTACTTAAATTCAATTGAGATTAATCGTATAAAAAAAGCACTTTGATGCAGGTGACGTTTTCCAATAGAATATTTCACTATCAATTATTTCAAAGTATAAATAGAACCATGCATTCCTTAGAAAAATATGATTACTTACATAAGAGATCATTGGTAGATTAAACGCAGCTGCCATTCGTCCTTCGTGAACGCAAGTTTCTTGCGGTCCAATATACGCCGAGATATTACTCGTCCATAACGATGCTGTTTGCCTAATACTGTTCACTTCTTCACCGTAAGTCTCAGCTACAGTGAAGTTGAGTCTGTGTCCTCTTCTTCCCAGTTCACCGTCATTGACTTGTGTCACGGCGAGTGATATCGCCCCGGATATCATCAGACCTGGACGATTGTACTCCTGGTCGCCGGGCCATCGTTGTGATCCGGTCAGGTAACCCAATGTGAACTCGTCGCAGGAACTTTTACGAACAGATAATAGAACCAAGGAGCACACGATTGGAATCCACATGTCCGTGGACCACTTCCGCCGAGGTTTCACTCTTCGAAGATGGAACTGAAATGAAGAGAGACAAAACTTTACAGTAGGATATATTATATGTATTGTGCATTCGAGACAATTTGAATTTTATCACGTATGTGCTACGTTTACTTGGAAGATTCAAGTCTGAATACATTACTTAAATTACATTTCGTGTAATTTTTCGTATTGTTGAACTGCATAAATATATTTATGAATATTTGTACTTTTTTCTGTTAGCTGCTTTTACATTGAAATGGATTGAATGATCATCATTCAGAGTAGGTAGCATTTGTTTGGGATGTTTTCAATAAAGTTTCGAATATCAGCACAAATCAGTATGCCACATGTAGCATGTTATTTACCTCATAAACCAGATAACTGGATTCTCTATTCACTACACTTGCCATCTACTTGTTCAGTTTATCAACTTTAAACGATGCATTTGTGCATTGAATCAAGAATACTTATAGCGTCGCGACGGTTGGTGACGACGCCTGCATTGCATGTCCGATGTGACAGCTTGAAGTTGACTCAACATTCATGCACGCCATATTGCAATAAAATCAATTGCCAGGTTGCTGTTTAAATTTATTGTCATACCATAAAGAATAGTAGTGCTTTGAGGAGTGGACGACTTGAACTGAACTCGTTTGACCTGTTATAGCAATAGATCACGCTTCAAAAGAGGCTACAATATTAGAATTATTTGATTATTTTGAACAAAATAGAATACACGAATCCATGTACTATATAAAAGAGGGATTTCATTAGAAAAAAACTCAAGTGGTATGGTTATTAGGATGGACAATTCAGTGAAATATTCATGATGGTCATATTATGGCCGAGTTCATACACGTGTTTTAACGCATAGTGACGATTAAAAATAGAGCCAACGTGATGAGAATTAGTTCGTTCTGATCTTGTTATTCCAGAAGATTTGGCTCACCATTTCTTGACATTTTCATGAAAATAATTATGAGCTCCACCAAGTGTTTTTAATGTGGGTTTGTTGGCTGTGTATATTTTTTTCAAATGCGTGAATATTGAAATTGGAATAATGTCATTTTGTATAACTGAATGAGATGCAATTTGTGATATTGGGGACACCTTTTTCAATAAGTGGTATGAACTTTTCACATTTGATTCAATTTTGTTGAAATTATACTTTTATACTGAACAAGCTGGCTTATAGCTCATCAGATTAGATTCTAAAAAACGTAATTCAAATTCACTTATAATGACTATTATAGATTATAGATGCAGTATTATTATGTTATGTATATATCTAGACATTATATATTATGAACGTACGACGTGAAGTACGTATTCTACATTCGATATGTAAACCATATGATATACCATAATTTTCTACCGCAGGTGAAAGTTTTTCAGCTTTTTCCGAAAGTCCGGGACACATTATAAGTAAAAACCGTTTCTGTGATATATATACGGACATTACCAGCATTGGTTTTAAGAGTAAACAAAACACACGAATGTTGATATCTTCCACTTTGAGCTAAGTCTCTTACCCAATGCAATATATAGTTCGAAATTGACGTTAAACTTTGGAATTTCTCTCAAAATATCATATTCAGTTATAGCTGATCTACTAGTTTCATCAAATCAATATTAGTACAGAGAGAATGACAATTTAATTTAATTGACAGCTGTCCGCTTAGCGGGATACCAAGATGGTACAGCGTAATATAGTCAATACATAGTAAAATGGTTATTTACAAAACTGATTAAAAATTGATTACAGAAAGATCCTGAAATATTATAAAACTAATTTAATTGAGGGTAGATAACAGAAGTATGAAAAAAATATGAAAATTGAAAAAACTAAAAACATAAACAAATATAGACAAAGTCTATATAATCCGTGATCAAAATTATGAATCCCTTCATCAAAAATAATCTCAGATATTTCACTTTTTAACATAATTGATTCTATGCATTGACAATTTGAGAAAACATGTAATAATAAAAAGAAAAAAAGGAAAGATCTCTTGAAAATTATTAATTTGATAAACATAAAAAATATTTTAAAAATTCATCATTTTGTTAATGATCATATGAAGTATTGTGAATCAAGTTTGATAGGGGTGCTTATTCCAAGAGGTCACACCTCACTAGTATAGTACGTTCGAATACGTATCAGGCTGTAACTGCGGCGAAACTCGATAACAGCTGGTTGGAAAGTCGATCCATCGTACATTGACAGACAGTGACATCCATAAATGTCGTGTAAACTTAACTTACCGACATTAAACCTCACACTCTGTGCAATTGTTCGAACGCATAAAGTTCATTCAAATAAATATTAGACAAGTAATAAACATTCTAATTTTATCCAGCTTGATCTATATAATGTTTGTTGATCAAACGTATACGATGATCACTTTCTTCCCCTTGAATCAGAACATGTGTATTCGTATTTAAAACTGGTGGAATGACTCTCTCTCTCTCTTTCTCTCTCTCACTCTCTTTCTATCTGTCTTTCTCTCTCTTTTCCGTTGGTGGATTAATCACTAACTCATTAGTCCCGGCCTGCGTCCAGATGCGATGTGCGTCCATTTCTTCGTCTTGATTTCGTCTCCAAGTCTACTGACTAATTCTACTTCCGCTTTTGCCTACATCTTTTTTCATTACAACGTGTATCAAGCGTCCGTTCGATGTAGGTCTATACATTAGACGCTCTCTTTCAACAAAACACTTTAAATGCTTTCAACCGAACAGCATCTGTTGTTAAGTGTAGTATTGGATTATTTTATAGCATGTTGTTTTTGTCGTGAATTTTGAAGACTAAACTATATTCCTATAGTTTGATCAATTAAAAAAATCTATCTTCTAGAGGATGAATGACTACACGGCAATGTGTTTTGATTCGCAAAATCCTATATTATCATATTCATTACCTATTCTTTAACGAGCAAAGTTAGTATAGTTTTCCATTATCATGAAAAGTATCTTTGTGAAGTGGATTCACTTTACGGACTCGATAACTAATAACATTGATATACATTCTCTAACCTATTTTAGTTTGTGCATGATTATAATTCCACATGACGAAGCTGTAGTTTAATATTGTTTTCAAATATGTAGGTAGCAATTAATCTGCATTCATATTGACGACAATGTACAGAGATTTCGTAAGACTTCACTTCGAGAGAAATATGTAATACATATTCTATGGAAATGAAATTAATATGAAACAAATACACGCTTTACTGAGATGTAATATATAACTATGATAATATAAATATTATATCATAATATTCGTACAGAAGGGAATCACCAAAATAACAATAGAATCTCAAATACATTTTTCATAAATTAACTGACTGTCTGATTGATTTTTAACGATCTCACCGACAGTCAAGTATTTTTGAGAGGATCAAATCAGCGTATGATGTATTTTATGATGATTACAAAAACTCATACCGTATGTGGGACTTTAACTCACGTACGGCATGACTTTAGTTTACAGTTTTACAGCACAGTCCAGTTTTCTTCAGTTGTCTTGGCTGACTTAACCGTAGTTCCACGCGAAACAAATATTCTGTGTTCGAAAATAATACCATTTTATATATAAGTCAACTTTTAAAATGTGAGTATACACAGAAGAAGAAACAAATACAAAAATATTGCCTATGACTTTCAAAACATAACATTCATCTCGATATTCGTCATCAATATTACATCTCATTTTTCAATGCCACAACTGTCAACATTCCGTAGTACAGCACGTGGTTTGCACTGTCTACACCGCCTTGTATACTATCTTAACAGATATTGAGTAATGGTCGACGAACCCCCCATCGTCTGTCTCACTCTCTTACGCGCTCTATACTGCTCGAATAATGCGGGAATCACGTCGGGGACGCCGGAAAACAGGAAATATAGTGGAAAGTAAAGTAACGGAAACCAGCGGGTGTTCTGTACACGTGGCTTGGTACGTTCGAGTTGAACGAACGCCATTATGACAATAAACTCTTGAAACAACCACATTGCCTGATCCTATACTCAAGCTGCATGGATATGTAGGTTTCCAATAGCTTGGCCACAATAGTCTTTTCAATATCATGCATGTTTTTGTATGTGAGCATAAGACGAAGGTGAGGATATTGAGGACAGAGTTTCAATGTGAAATTACTTGAAGGAAAGGAGATATACATAGTGCCGTATGGACTGTGAACCCATTGTATAAGGATGTTTTTCTCTCAAATATTCCAAGTTTCCATAATAACTCACGTATTGGATGTTATAAGTGATGAAAATATCTTTGATTTCATTATTGAATGGTTATATGAACATCATAAAAAATACGGATAATAAATATGGTAGTGCCGTGTTTAAAAAACGGCACCTCCACCAAATTGAATGTTTTATATTAAACAAATTATTCATTAATGTAAATTGTGAAATGAATAATGAAAATACCTGATAATCGGCTCAGTTTCATAGATGTGTAAACATATTCAATATAAGAGAAGAATATACTATGTATTTTCATCATTCATGAACGAGCCACCAATGCATTTACTAGTACACTGTTTTCATTCTCTCATCCGCATTTTACATTTGTACATGAATCAATCAACACACAATACTCCAAGAGTTGTTATTGAGAAATACATCGCAGTTCCAAAACAACTTTACTTCATTTCAAGAAACTCACCAGCTTTGAATTAATCGTAATATATTTCATTAAACTGTTTACAAAAAAAAAAACAATTTGTCGGTCGCATAATCCGACAATAGAATTAATTCAATTGTTCGTTTTTTTATGTACGAAACGACTTTATCGCCGTCAGTAGTGATGAAAATACAAGAATCTCTGTTAGCTCATGTGACGTCATCATTAAGGAGAGGTTTGATGACGTGCCTTATCACTTGAGAGTAGTTACATACATGATAACGATTCTATTGGGATGTATTCCTGAGAAAATGATGTAAATAATCCGGCGATGTCATCAACATGGTTTTTGATGACCGAGTTCATAAGTTCTGTATAATATCAACATAATACTACGCGATTTCTGGATGAGTATCTCATAGAAATATCTATATATACTGCTGAATGGCGAAATATATGCTTCCCTCCATTTCTTATCATCATAAAATATTTATAGTCGTGCGTGACTTTTCTAAACGCAATCGGATCCACCGTACTCTCTTGGGGTCTCTCGTTTATCTTGTCACTGTGGGTGGGTGAATGGGACAGAGGGGTGGGGGGGGGGGTTGTTGTCACTGAGGTCCTGTCCATGGGTAAGTAATAATCCTGTCTGCTTCCTTAGTAGAAAGGAACGTTTGTTACCGACTGGAAACGATCCAGCAGTTATCCGGACAATGTCAACGGTCGACTATATCAAACCTTAATTACATTTAGAAGAAAACTACCAACAACAATATATAGTTAGTGGTTCTACAAAAAAAAAAAAAAGAAAATCATTTGAAAACTTGTAGAAGGGTGGAAAATATATAGCCAGACATTTGCACTTACAACACACTTGAACAGAAATAAGGTTTATACATGTGTCACAACTAAACTTTCATACATGATATATATATATATTCTTTAGTCCAATTAGAGAAACTTTTGATTCTATGAATGGTTATCAATAGAATTGATAGAATATTTGTACTCAGGTTGACATAATGTCATCAGAGGTATTTTTATTTTGTGATTGAGTTCACATTTATTTGCAACTCCGAAAACATGAGAAGTGTCGATAAGAAAGATGTGAAGAAATATGAAAATAATCTGATAACGATTTCTTCATTTTGTGATCTGAATGCACATATCTTTCAATTGCACGCTGATAACCAATACAGTTAAGAGGACGCAGGCGCTCTACACGAGCTCGTTGTTCGCTCGCTTCAGACTCGAGTTTAACATGCATCGTGTGCTAGGCGCAACCCATTGACTAGCCCGCCGAACTCATATTCACGTAAACGCCGTTAATTCCCTTACTCACACTTTTGATATATTTCACAGTCTATATTTTTTTTCGGTATTCAAAAATATGTATCTAGGTTCTCGTAAACTAGAAATGTTTTCATTTCCCATTTGAATAATTTGAAAAATTACAAATTTTTTGTTCAAAATTCTGTGAACGCGATAACCTCCGTTTTTCAATTATTAAAATAATGCAAAAACACTCATATTGATATCTCAAAAATTGCGGCCGTGAGAGTTTGCGTCGTGAAATACGAGCGCCTGCGGCCTCTCAACGTTATAAAAACCGTTATGAAAATGAAAATATTACAAGTACGGTATTATAAAATACGAAGAATTGATTCACATTATTTATACTAAAAATTGTACCAATCATTATTTCAGTATTCTAGCACAATTTTTCTGTGTATATTACGCTGTGCGCATTAATTTATGAAATAAGTGAAAGAATTATGATCATTCATATATTTCACATTCAATGAAATATCTTTTCAAAGTATGTTTGTCAGAATGAAGAAATATAAAAGTTTGATATATATATATATAAATTGATGGTTGCGTATTGAGATGCAACGGTTCGAAATAACCACAGAAAAGTTTGCCGTAATTTCGTTCATTCAACAACGTGACAAGCGTAAGTTTTATTGCGTTACATAGATCGTAGCATACCTACAAACTTTTACGAATGAACGTTCAATGACTGTAAAATCCTAAGCGTTTTGTTGGGACGTTTCCAAGTTGTAATCTAAAAGTTTCAAACGCTAAGTCATGCAGAAAATTACAGATATCATCAGTTGATGTATATAAACTCTCGTTTGCAATGAATAATGATCACAATAGACTCAGTAAGGCTTGAAAGAGTATTAATTTATAATAAATAATTGAATTTTCAGATGAGAGATAGCGAATGAATCTAATTCTATACAAATTGGGTATTTTTGGTGTGTAAGCTTTCTCCATGGAGCTAATCCAAATCCAAATTTGTGAACATTACTTATCGCCTAATAAAAAAAATGCATATTTCTTGATAACAATCCATAAAGATTCTTAAAAACTGATTACTATGATTTTATCAAAATAAACATGAGAATAGCATGATGAAATTGAGGAAATAAATTAGAAGAAGTGATTATATATACATCATCCTAATTAACAATTATTACGTTTTCGTAGTTACTCTGATGACAATAATACAATAATAAAAGTACGGTTTATTGTGATGAAACGTCTCATGAAATAAAATATAAACTGTGCGCTATTATCAAAAGAAATCTTAGTGACAAGAATATTTTCTGTATGTTTCAAAAACAGACACAGATTCACTTCAACTGACAGTTTTTGAAAAAATGAAATTTCTTCAAATGACTTGACGACAAGGGGTAGAGTAGAGAGAAATAGCATCCTGTACAAATGCCAAAGCAATTTCAACAAGCTACAGTGTCATTTATCACTTTCAGCTTGCTTATACTTGTATTCAAGAGAGATGACAGTCGAATACCAACGAGACAAACGGAAAATGTTGGTAATTACCAAGGATTAGGGACTTTAGCCTCCTTGGTAATTACAGAAACATGTTAAAACTGTGAACATAAAATATCATTAAAAGATGAAGGTGCGTTTGATATTGTAATTAAATCTCGCTATGAAAAATCATTCTATATTAACAATATCATTGCGATGAGAAAAATATATTTCTCCTTCTTAATTACTACTTCTTAGATAAGCTTCAACTTTCGTCAACCCAAGTATCACGTATATATATATATATACTTATGAGCATAAGTATAAGTACAGTAAGTATAGTGTTAGTTGAAGTAAATAGACAAGGGGTTTCGCAAAAATAATACAAACCATCTTCTAAAATATAAAGGCTTATGGAAAAAATCTTTTTGCAATAAATATGCGCCATAAAATGTATGAGTATACATTTAAGTGTAATTTGAAATGTGGCGCATAGGCTGTTAATTAAGCTAATAGCTGGGCGAAAAATAATATCTACTAATAGCTGGATTCTGCTGTATAGACAAGGTCGACTCCGGCCTCTCACTTGTTTACTGTTTCACTCTGTTGCATGAAAAACTCGTAGTTATACTCAAGTTACAGACTTCGATGTCCAAGTCAATCTCTCAGGTTAAGCCAAATTTCACATTTTAAACTGGATTACAATGATCAGATTGATCCATTCAGTGGTTCATAAATGAGAAAATAATGAGGATAAATATCGACCGTATTGTGCCAAAAAGCAAAATGTACATATTTTAGTATAATTTTTTGAGCAAAACTATCGAAAATATTCATCCGATATGGTAAACAATGGAAACTCGATTTAAAATGCTGTGAAAAAAACACAATAGGCTCAAGTTCAATGTTATGTACTGGTAGATGGAAATGAATAGAAACTGAAAATACCGTATACGTATATGGATAGAAATAAGTGTTTCTACTAATATATTTTTTATAAATTATGTAATCCGTTACAAGCTTCACTGAAAAAACTTTCAGTGCTTGGAAAAATTATTTCATTTTCAACGTAATGTTACGTTTTGTATTGTTTTCAGGATTGCATGTATGAATGAGGACAATGGAAAGAATGTATTGTGTTTTTATCAATTGTAAATATAATATCTATTGATACTCTCATCGATGTTATATAAACAGTACAGTACTGCACAATTAAACTGATAATCAATCTAATTAACTGTGAATATCCACAGTCGTGTGTGGCTGAATAAAACTGATGTCTGGAACCCATCTCTTCAGGGTTCATGATTTTTCCTGAAGTCTTCGTTGTCAACATTAAAAAAATGAAGTGAGAAATGATATGAATTGAGAAAAATTGAATTATTATATTCATAGAACTCGAAAAATGAGATTGTAACTAACTAATTCAAACTATTTTTTTTAAAAAATAAGATCGAAACTTGATACAAAATCATTGTTTCCCAATTAAGGCTATGGATGAGAGATGGAATCGTTTGGACGGTACACCACAAGAGCGATCTTATCTAATTCTAAATTCCAACTCTTGACTAATTCTAACATAAATTGTAACTAATTTAATACTGGATCAAAGACAATGAAAAATAATCATGGCATCATATGTAACACGAAGTAAAAAATGATTCAGCAACAATTAAGAACGAAAACGATTTCATTACTTTTACTGATCATAGTTGAAAGATGTGCATGCTAACTATATGGGCTCACTAAAATACATTCAAATTATCAATACGTAATCGATACAAAATGCAAATAATAAACATATGGCAATATGCTAAGTTGACGACTAGAAAAGAATGAGAACGTAGAATGATTTGCATCAGAAACATCGTTACTGTCATGAACGTCAAACAAGATCCACCCGCATCTAAATGTATGTCATCGCCCTCCTGTATCTTCCTGTCATTATTCAACGCCACGCCAAACAGGTGAAGTGTCACTCCAACTTACAGCAAGTGACATCAGACGAAAATAGATCATTCAAGTTTGCCATTCGAATGTGTCAAATATAGGCCAAATTTATCACAATTAATATAGATAGAACAAACAAAAATGATTGAAATCGTTCCATTAATTGGATTGTTGGTAGCTATATTGATTCAGTAACAGTATTTAGATTCTTCTCATTCTTTTCCAGATCTGATGATCGAATATGAAGTATTCAATTTGAATACAATAATGAAAATGTAATAATTAATAGAAGTGACTCAAGATATTATAAAGTTCAATAAAATACGTGATGAAAGATTTCTGTAAGGAATCAACATATTGTGTTACAGAATGAGTATGACTATGAAATTCAATTAACATTTTATTCTACAATAATTATACAACTGAATCCAAAAATCAATAATTAATTTCAATACTAATTATTTCCATTCCATTGCATAGTTTTCGATGTATCTAGCTATGGAGAAGTATTCCTACGATGACAATAAACTATAGATGTATAAATCTTAATTTTCCTCATTCAATTTCACGTTTCTGTACTTCGTTGATTATTATTATTATTATTATTTTTTTTTTTTTTAATAACATCGAAACTTGATACTAAATCATTGTTCCCCAATTAAGGATATGGATGAAAGATGTTGGATAAAGTTGATTATAGGTTATTTATAGATATTGATGATTAAAATAGAAATAAGTTTGATACAGGAACGAATTCAAAACGTTGATTTAAAGTAAATATGTACCAATTCAGTAAGGATAAGCAAAGCGATACGCTTGAGTCGTTTACACTTTTTTCTCACATTGAAAACCCATAAGTAGGTGAATTTGTGGTAATCAATACGTATCCATCTATTTCTGTTTGTAATATGTTTGATGGTTCATAAAAAAAAATGAAATGCAGTTCAATCATTTATGAACCAAGTTTATTACATGTTCAAGTATGTGTACCTGTAACGCTATAATACTCATCTACAGATTAATGTTAAAAGTGAGAATATGTAGTTCTGTATAAATATATATTTTTCAATTCAATTTTAATGGAATCTATAGAATTATATTAAATGAAACCAGAAATTCCAAACGTAACAAAAACGAATGGTCAAAAACTAAAACTCAGAGTAGGCCTAGTGAAGAGCCAGTGTGCTAGCCTTAGGGCCTTTAGAGAATCGACAAGTGAAGGCAGGATGTGTAAAATGAGTTGAAATTAATTTCAAGCGATGGCATTATATACACGCAGAATTTCGGTAATATTGCTTGAATTGAATGTGTAATTTGGTAGTCGACTGGTTATCGAGATGTTAATTATTTCAATTCACTGATTGACTAACAAATTGATCAAATTAACCAATTCTTTAATGATCTATCGTTAGCCTCATGCACACACAAAATGTACAAAATTTGCATCAATCAAAATGTCCAACATATTAGATTCGTAATTCATCAATTCGTAATTGAATATTTCTTTATTCTAGTATGTTTATCATCTATCTGACGTGCCCATCTATACAGAGTCGAGTCACACCAAGTGATTCACGGCAACGAATGAGAAAAAATTACTTTCATCACATATTTTTTCATACCCACTATATGTAGGATTTACCTACTTTAACAAACATTTGTATGAACCGACGTAAATATAGAGATTACTTTGATCATTTCATGACCAGAGAAGAAAAATTAGCCTGCATTCAACAATAATCTGACGAAATTTATCTATCATAAGAATTATTGCTGAATAAGTGTTTTGATATTTGATATCACTATTCAATAAATGGTGATATCAGCGCGAATAACCTCGTCGTTGAGGCGCCGTAAAACAACACAATTCATTCATTCATACATGGTGATAATTTAGATGAAACAGTGGATATATTTCAATAGCATATGAAATATTCGAATAAGACATAGATGGAGAAGAGAGGAAGATTTGTATGAAAAACGAAGAAAAATCAAAGAAAGAAGCATGAAATAGACCGAAGTAGACCCCCAACCCCAGTTTGCATTGTTCTTCATCCCTTGCCGTATCACAATAATTTTTACAATTTTTTGAATGGGCTATATTTTATATGTAATTATTATCTTGGGGGGATGAAATCGCCCTTGTGTTGTCCCGTTAAAACGATCCTGAATCATCAATCTCAGCCTTAATCAGGAAACAATCACTTCATATCAAATTTTCGGTATTAATTAGAAAAATGATAACTATTCCATTCACAATAATTACAAATACTGAATCCCTTCAAATGAATCAATAGTTCTTCCAGACTTGAAATTTCAGCTCTGAAACGTGAAATATCTATCCTTTCTTCCCCTTTTATCCAGTTCATTAATTTTTCCGAGTTTGTCAACAATTTGAAGGATCAAGTTTTCATTTATTGACTATTCACTCGAAATCTTTTGTTGTGATATCTATATGCTGCACGTAAATAAATAAAGCAGGCATCTACCGCATCTATTGTTTGTTTTTCAGGTTGGATTTTCCTCTGTCTTAAAACTTCAGCAGGGACCGGAACTATCATCATGGGAATAGTTCTAACTGGTAGTCAAGAGTGGTTTACTAAGGTTTGTTAGACGAGCTTTAGCGAGGATTCAATTTGACATACTGAAAAAAATTGGTGTTCGTTTTTATGTTTTTTTTTTTTTTTTTTTTTTTTTTTTTGTTTTTATGTTTTTTTGTCGGTTCTCCACAGGTCAAACGGCTACAGCTATCAACTTCAAACTTTTTTTCGTCATGGTTCCTCATTTAACTTAGATCTGTATAGTTTTTTGGCATTATCGGGTGGTAACTTTTTTTTTTATGAATTTTAGAAATTTCAAAAATCCCCATTAGAATAACCCGGAGGAAAATACTTGAAAAATCAAAATTTTTCAAGACCTCTCAAATTTTCGCCGAATATAAAGGAAACTATTAAGCACATTTTGAGAGATTTTTCGCATCAATCGTATGAGAAATAACGAAGAAAACGCATTTATAAAGCATTTTCCCATCAATTTAGGCTATTACGGGAACCAATTTAATCTATAGCAACAAGTGTCAACAATTAATTCGAAACGATTGAGATGAATGAAGAGGAAGGCAGTGACATAACTGATTCTCGTAAGGTTTTTGAACGTTTGGAGTGATCCAAGGTCTGTAGATGTAGATTGGGTTGACAAATTATTTTTCATTCTAGATTTCTATACCCCTAAGCTCGTCTAACAACGCGCATCCCGCGTTTTCCTAGTTTAAATTAACTCTCATAAAAAGACTGAGAAATCAATATATTTCACAATTTAGTTGACTACTCGAAGGAAACCAATGTATCACAGTTTCTAAGGATGTTTTATCATTCCAATTATTATTATTCTTCTATCTAGATAGGATTCTCTACTCTATAGAAAGATCTTCTATTGCTATTTCGATATCCGCTTACTTGTATGTATTTCTATCTACGAGAGAACAAAGTTCCAAGCGACCGTCTCGCCTATCTCACACTTCTACAGCGCGGGTGATTCGCGCCTTCTTTCGTGGATAGCTTCTGCTACTGATATCCATATCCAAACACATAGCTAAAGGAACAGTAAACTATATATCATAATTACATTGTGTCATATTACACAATTTAATGCATGAATACTGTAATCAGGCAGCACTATCATACGAATTAATAATATAATATTAGCAGTATTGATCATAATGTCATATTATACATCACCTAACCCAAGATGCATTGAGTATTGCGTTTGCCCGTTTGATATGGTTTCCTCTCTTCCTATCCCTCCCATGTTGAGAAAATATTCACGTTCCACGTTTAAAGTACTATTGACCGTGCTTAGATAAGTGGTGATAAAAGGAACTAACGTAACGTCCAAGGCTGGCTCGCTGCATCAAGTTTTCCAGCCTGTAAGCCGTTTCTACACAACACCACCAGATAGAGCAGCGATCCATATTACACAGAAAAGTCCTCACGGTATGGTACGTGTTTTCGAGATAAGTGAAGGCACCATCTCCCGGCCGCAAACAAACGCAACCCTCAATACATCTTGACCTAACCCATACGTATCAACCATACGTACAAATTATAAATCACGTTTTTGGGGTATTTGTTAAGACAATAAATATGCATGTCGGAGAAAAGATTGAAGTTCTTTGTTAACCCTACACAAATGAAATTCCGAGTGGAATAAGCAAGAAATAAAAGGAAGGAAAGAAGAAAATATGATGAAGAAAGAAGAATTGACGAAAGAGAAGATATTTTTGGAAAGAAGATAGAAAACTATTTTCTCAATATGACTCTTGATTTTGTTCCATTTTTGAACTTATCACTATAATTTGTACAACGTGTTAAAATCGCCCTTGTGGTGCCCCGCTTCGACGATCCTGATCTTTCATCTCTTGCCTTTATGGGCAAACAATGACTTAGTGTCACGTATTCGATGTTAATAAAATAAATTTAAAAAATATATCTACATCACGACAGTGTAATTTCAAGTTAGGACCTTAGAGAGTGAGTGATTTCACTTTTCACAAATCGTTATTACATTTTTTTGTTACACAAAATATATATTTTTGAAAAAGCAGTTATACCAGAGATAATAAGCATACAATTATCAGTTCAACTCATTATTGTAAGAGTTTATTTTCACAATATTTTGAGTATTTGATAATTTCTGGTGAATTGATGATTCTAGGTCATAAAAGTAGGTATTAGTTTCATATTCACTTTCATTAATCTAACACGTGATTACAGTAGAGATTTCAAATGATTATGATTATTGTTTGCTTAACGACTCCACCAACAGTTAGGTTATACGGGAGTACGAAAGATTTCAAATGTAACAACACTTTTCATTTAATAACATATCAAATTAACAAAAACTAATATCGTTCAAGGGTGAAGTGAAAAATGTCAGTCAAGTTTATTGTAAAATCTGAGCTAAAAATGTCGCAGAGTTGTCATCAACATGAGTTTGTAGTTTTTTCATTAGATCGTTAAGGTTTTTATAACACAACATTTGAATAAAAGTGAATCTTTTGGCAATGGTACGAAAAAGCGTGATTTTAAAATAGCAAACATATTTTGTGTAACGACATGACATTTCAACGAGGACCGATTAGTTTAATTTTTACAGTATACATTATAATCTTGTCTGACTAATTCATCAAAGGCATCCAGACCAGGTGATGACTGCATACAAAGTTCACTGGTCAATATCACGGACACAGCGTAGAAAATTTAAAAATAAATGCCTAACTCTGGTTATTGTTAACAGGAGATGGTGAAATGTATTCATAACAGGCTTATTGAGAATTTCTGATAGAACAGATTTATGGAAGACTTTCCAATTCTAATTCTTTTCTGAGTCTAATAATTTGAAATTCTAGTTGGAACATTTTCAGGGTTCTTGGCTTTGTTACAATTTTGATTCATAATTTAAGAAAATAATAGCGTGTGGACGGATTATTTTCTCTCTCTTCAATTTAGTGTAGTGTTATAGTTTAGTGTTATAGTTTGTAAAATTTGAAGGAAATTATAGGGACATTAATATAAGAAGAGAAAAGTGAATATTTTTCATAATAATTGGAGAATTATTTACCACGGTTTTTACCAAAAAACATTATTACACAACTCCATTTCATCAGAGTCGTAAACAATATGACGGAAGAAATGTAGACCTACTCATCCTCATTTTGTTTGCGGATAACATTTTCAAAGAGCAAGTCATGCAATTCATGGCCTTTTCCGTTTTCTGAAAATTTAATTCCATACGCATGACAATTATTTCGCGTGCAAATTGGCAATTATGTTTCAACATCTTCTATTGTAAAAATCGAAAGATAAAAGGAAGCACTTTTGTTGAAAGATTTCGTTTGTCATCAATACTTTCCCAAAAATGTGTATCATCAAAGATATTTATATAAAATAATCTTCTAACGTATTTCTCCGTTTCATTTCAACATGACACTGGCAAAGAAATGAAGAATATGAGTCTCAGCAGTTTCTTTGACAGCAGAATTGTTGCCATTTTTTGTTTCTTATCAATGCTTTGTATTCGCCAGGATGCTTCGTCTAATGATCTGAAGGTGGACTGGGCAATGTTCGAACAGTGCGAAGGTGCCAATCATCTGTCACTCAAACAACTCGAGTGCAGACAACCGAGAGCATGGCCACCTTATACGCGCAAACCCATCTGAGGCGTAAAAAGCAAACTATGATAATACTCACACACGTTTTTTGAGAAAAAAAGATTCTGAAAACTTGTTTTGAGAGAAGACACCTATCCCTTTCCTCCTAGAAATTCTGTTCATTTTTTATTTGAAGAAAATATCAAGTGTCGAAAGGCAAACAATTAGGAAACATTTAGAAATGACGATAAAGGCGCAAAAAAGTCGATTTTGGCGATTTATAAGTTATTTCGTCGTAATTTTTGTACGGCTTTAAAATATCGAAATACAACTTTCATATTCTGATATTCAAACACTGATGTTTTCAGTTCATTCAAAATGAAATGCATCAAAATGGATAATCTTGGATTCAAACATTTTCATATTTATAGGCTTTCACCTACAATAATATGCTTCATAGTTGTATATATTCGTGGCAATGATACAGTCAGAGTTGAAGGGTTCCTACGAACATTATCTTAGGGGTGATTAAAGAAGTTTTCACGTGAAGGAATGCGTATCTAATTAATTCAAATTAATTAATATTATTCATGTTCAAATATTAATTTGAATTAATTCAAATATTAATTCAAAGTTATAAACAGATAGCTGATACTTCGTTAATAAATTGACTGCTTTACTGGAGTGCTAATTAGAATGGTATGTTATAATATTCACAAAAAAAAGATATATATAAATGATTTTCGAGGAGAAATTGAATTATTCGGAAGTATATTTCCATCCACATATCCACTAAATTCCAGTATCCACTTTTTTTAGAACATTATAAAATACAAGTCGGAAATGTTGTTTTTCCTAAAATGAGGATTTTATGTTGGTAGTTATACATGGAGTTGGTTTTTCTATAGATGGTATTTTTCTCGTTTTTGATATAGATTTATAATAATGACACTTTTTGTATAACTAGTTTGTCATTTTCTCTAGTTAAAATGTAAATTGGGGGAAAAAATAGCATAAACACAAAAGAAAAACACAGTTTATTCTATTCAGATTATACTGTATCTCTACACTAGGAACGTACGAGAAACTCTTGTAAACTTATTCCAGTACAGAATAGAAACTATGAGCAAGGCGAAAGGTTTTATAATGTGTTATTTCAAATTAACAGTGACAAGTGGATAGCATTGAAAACGTTGTTTTTCAGCAATAAAGTGGATTCATTTGAACGGGACTTGTTCGATAAGGTATGAATTTGACAAGCATGTTTGTAAATTTTGTATAATATGTATAATGCATTTTTTTTAGCTTTTTTGTTTCAGTCGCGTCATTTTGTCAATTTTATCGGAGAGCAATTTGAAAAATCGTGTAGAGTATGTTTAATATTGTTTCACCAGAATGATTTCTATTCTCATCACAATCATGTATGAAATTGCACTTCTAATACGACTACAAGTTTTTTACCCACACATATTCAAAGTGACACACAAATACCGAGACGCGTGGCCTAGTGGTAATACACTGAATCGTAATTCGGGATACCGGGGTTCGATTCCCGCAATGGTCGACCATTCTGACAGGGATTTTTCGTGGTTTCCCTCTGTCGTTCAGGTTGATACTGGGATGCTTCCTTAACAACAGGCCACGACTGACTCCTTCCCACCATACGAAACACCTAATAAAATAACCTTTCATCTCATCATCCCATCATCTCATTCATCATCCACCGACGCCAATGGATCGTAGCCATCAGTATAGTGCATCGTTAAAACCCAATATATAAAAAAAATGTATAGCACTTCAGGAACCACCTCAAAAGGCCTGAATTCATCTGAAATTCGTAATTTATTAAAATGGAATCACACAGAATATCTTTCAGAACTTTTTGCCGACTGTTATAAGTTCGCCAATACAAATAACTTCCTGCATAGATTTGATATATTTCTCCGTAATTTTCATTAAAATACTTTTCTGACTCGATAATTTTTGAAATATAAGTCTTTTGAATATATCAGTTATCATCCCTTCAATTTATCAATCGATTATTGTTCATACATATTTCACCATTTATGTATACTACAATTTCGTATAAGATTTTAAGGCGCGGTTTTGTATGGTGTTTGTAATTTATCACATGATTCCAATTTTCCCGACAAGATAATCAATTTTCAATGTGGTTTGAATTTACTTATCCTTCTAACGAGCCTAATCAACGCTTTTATCAACAACATATGGCTTTTGTTCAACTCTCAAATTTCACCCTACTCCAACAGAAATGTACTAATACGAAAATAAAAATCAAATTAAATATTTCATAGATACATAATAAATGAACTTATCCGTGAATCGAATTATTATTCATTCGCAGTATGAGAAAAAAACTAGGAAACATAAAAGGTTTGCGTGATATGGCATATGAAGTATAGATCTTAACGTAGCATATCGTGACATGTCAAACGAACGACGAACTACGGAAATGTGCTCGCTGCTTTCGACGATAGCGAGCGAACAGATGAAATAAATAATATTTCTACCGCGTGGTCAAGGAAATGACGTGAACTGTTGGTTACATTTTCTTGTGTTCACAACCTTATCGTCACTTACAGCTCATATAATATCACAATATTAATAATTTTTTGCCAACTTGTTCGGTTGGCTAATGACACAAAATGATATACAAATAAATTTATGAATCTAAATTATGAAAATACTAACATAATCGAGTAAAAATTACAGATGGAGTTGAAGAATATAAGTAACTTACAAAATAGTTTTTTTCTCATCGGTCACACATTATATACATTATTACAGAAACACTCATCATAAAATCCTACAAAGTCAAAAATGCTGGCTTGACTGTAGGGGTAAGATAACATATTATTTTTGGACATATCGTGTTTCTCTCCTACTGTTATTACCATATTACCATATATTGTTACCATTATCTTTATTTTTTGTATCAACTCTTTTAATCTGTTTCTAATTCGATTCATTTCGTGATCGTTCCGATCAGTATTGAAATTATAGGAAAAGTGACACAAAATTTAAGAATAACAACAAATTAAATAGTACAAAACTCACATTTATAGATAATAAAATAGTTACATATGATGATGAATGCGACTTACCTCACCTGTAGGAAGTTCTTATTGTATTATCCATTCATAGGGAACGATATTCATGGTAGTCCTAACCAAATAACCTGCTGATAGGAATTATTATTATTTCCTATCAGAAGTGTCGATGATAATTAAATTTGGATATCTAATTATGAACGGTAATAAACGCGGACCGGAATTAGAACGAACTTGATAAGTGGTGAGGGATCGAGGAAGTGACAAAAGAGTGGGGGAACCTGTGATGTTGACAGCTCAAACTTTCCGCCAAACCAACACGAGTTGTCGTACTATTGTTGCGTTTTCGGACGCGTTGAATCGACGCTACCGATCCGTACGGTGGTTGCCGACAAACTGAGCCACCATTTGGCTGCCGTGCCAGTTTTAAACGTCGCTCTTACCATTCAAAACAAACATTTTTCAAGTAGATATCAAATAAGGATTAAGGAATATGTAATCGATCGGTGATAAAAATATAACCATTGGGATAGATTGTTTGCTGATGGTCTTGAGAGTTGCGTGTGTAGTGATAAGAAATTAATGTATAGTAAAAATTCGGATTTTCTTCCAATAAATTGGAAATTCCAATATTAGATTTTTAGAAGTGAGTGGGAACGTGTGGATATTGATGATCGGTAAAGCTATAATGCTATCGAATTTTACGTCGTGAATTATTATTATTATACCGCAACGTTCGATTTGGGGAAAGAAACATAAAAGTTTGCCAGATATTTCCAAATTGCCATATCACGTTTCAAGTGGTTAGTACACTGTAGAGATGGATTGAAATGAAAATATCTGTATAATTTATAAACAAAGTGTGATTAGTAAATAATAAGTATGGACAAAAATAAACTGATAGAGTTTTGTGTAATATTGTCGAGCTAACACGGTGTGTTTAATATATTACTGAATCGAATGTATCCGTAATTTGAATGTAATGAATATATATCCACAATTTGCCGAATTATTTTACAATAATCAAGATATTTTTCAAGTTCATATTTTTCTGAAGATATTCACTCATCTTTCATTAAGGTATTGAGTACCGTTAACTATTTTTTATCAATCAAAAAATTATTGAACTTACTCTGCATATTAGACATACATTAATTCGAATCCAAATATTTCTAGTGATGAATACAAATTATGGAATTTTTCAAATGAATCGTTAAGAAAATATAAAAATGAAAAATACACCCTAATTAGGAATGAATCATATTTTTAATGTTGCATACAGATCTAATTACAAATCCATTGTCAAGTCACCGTTAGACATTTCATGTTTTGTAAAATTAGTGAAGTAGAGGTTGATAAAATAAGAATTCCAATCGAATGTTACCTCTTTCACTGCTGTGCCTCGCCTTTAACATTGAAGATAGGAAGTTTCGGTCCGAAAGTATTTGTATTTCTTGAAATGATTCAAATGTAGATTTATGTAAATTCGTTATATGAGGTATTTCATGTCTTTTAGGTCTACAATGAGTGCTAATTATAGAAGATAAAAATGGTGATCATTTTACTGAATCCACTGAATTCGAGAGAATGTTGAGATGTATGTGAAGATATAACCAAATAGAGAAATTACAACAAATATAGAATGAAATAAAATATGATATTTAATTTTGTAATCAATAATCGATAATGTATCAGCGGTAGTATTCGTTACTAATGACTGAAAATAGATGAATGAATATCGGTATTTCAAGATGCATCGATAGCGAGGTCATTTAGCGTCTGCTGAAACTAGGTTATTGTAAAACCTGAGATGAAATACGTGCCACCACGTGTTTAATTAGACAGTCAATGACGTTACATATAGAGAACACTGGTTGCTTGACACTGGTTGTCGTCTTTCTTCGAACGTTGAAGAAGAGATTGGTATTACAAAACCAATTTTACTTGTGATAAGTAATTACATGAATCAAAGTAATAAATATCGGATGAAAAAATTCGTGAAAAAAACTTAATATATTTCTGATAAGTTTCAAATTTATATTGTGAGTATTTCATATAAATATGATTCGGTTCACTATATATACATTTGATGTATTTTTGTGACGATTGATGGAAAAAATATCCAAATCCGTGAAAATTCATACTCTTTTCGTGGATAAATGACAACACTTTATTTCAAATATGCCGTTATATTCTTATTCATCGATTTCACTAACGCTCTATTGTTTTTTTATGAAAGAAAATTCATCTTGTTGGATTTGAAAATGAAGTGTCGGATTTGAAGAAGATTCATTCGAGTTATATCAGAAAATTGAATTCAATAATTGAAATTTTTGAAAAATGATTCCAATACAGTTATATTTTAGTTACATATATATATATATATATATATATATATATATATATATATATATATATATATATATATATATATACATATATATATATATATATATATATATATGTATATATATATATATATATATATATATATATATATATATATATATATGTATATATATTTATATATATATGTATATATATATACATATATATATATATATATATATATATATATATATATATATATATATATATATATATGTATATATATAGATATATATTCATTTATTTATGACAAAATGTCACTTTTTGGCAATTAACCATTTTTTGAAACAACTGGTAGCTCTGAAAAGAGCCTGAGGTTTCTATCTCTTTTCAAAGGTACCAGTTGTTTCAAGGAAGTGCAAGTTTTTAAAAAATTACATTTTTTCATATTTCTCCAGCCCTCAAAGTCTACGCTACAACATATATATATTCATATATATATATATATATATATATATATATATATATATATTTATATATATATATATATATATATGTATATATATATATATATATATATATATATATATATATATATATATATATATATATATATATATATATATATATATATATACATATATATATATATATATATATATATATATATATATATATATATATATATATATATATATATATATATATATATACATATATATAATTCAAATAGTTGTGATGATAATGTTCACCAATATATTAAAATTCAAATACATTTCGAAATAGATTGAATATTTTTATTTTTTATCAGAAATAGTGTTCAGTACTTGTCAATCGTAACTTTCACTTCGTGAAACGTATCAAGAATAATAATATATCGTATCACAACGAAATGCACAATACGTAAGGCCATGATTGATGTAGGGAACAACAATCCATAACCTTTGTTGACATTTTCGATTATACCTTATCAGCCAGTAGGTTAGTATTCTGCTTTATCTCCTAAATGTTATTCACCAATGTAAATGTTGGTTCAAACCACCGCTGAAAGCAGCACTACCTACGATGCCGACGCTGAATACAAACGTCGTTTTGAGATAGAGAACGCCTCCGTCAGATGCCAGGCGTACCGACGCCAAGCGTCGGTGAATGGTTCATAGTTTACACTTTAGATCGCGTTGAATATACCTCAACCCAAGCATACTACCAGCTTTTTCTGTGACTTTTAAGTACCTCCATTCTTTTCAGATGAACTTAATCAATTTCAATTAATAAGTGTAATCGAAATTAAGTTGAAAAATGTCAATAATTTGCGTAACAATTTTGCTATGAAAACAAAGATTATGCATCAAGGTACAATAACTGAGACTATTGTCATTAGACGCATACTGTGATAATCAAACAAATGTATGATATGAATGATGTATCCAAGATGTAAATGATCTATGATGTGATGATCTTGTAATTTGATAAATTTTAATGGAAATAATATAACGTAGTTCAAATGCGGAATGAGATAACGCATATGTTTATGGGTTGATTTAGATAATATTTTGGCGCACAATTTACCCAGATGGCGATGCACCATAAAACCTGATATTCATTCATTCATTCAATTTTTTTAATATATATTGGGTTTTGACGACGCACTATACTGATGGCTACGATACATTGGCGTCGGTGGATGATGAATGAGATGATGGGATGATGAGATGAAAGGTTATTAGGTGTTTTCGATGGTGGGAAGGAGTCGGTCGTGGCCTGTTGTCAAGGAACCATCCCAGTATCAACCTGAACGACAGAGGAAAACCACGAAAAACCTCTGTCAGGAGGTCGACCATGGCGGGAATCGAACCCCGGTCTCCCGAATGACGCTTCAGTGTGTTACCACTCGGCCACGCGTCTCAGTCCATTCTTTCAAATAACAATGAAAGTCTAGTTTATAGCTGAAATACGAAGAGAAATGATCAATTTTATGATGAAAGATTTAACCATCAGAATGAAATAAAACCTACGCGATCTAAAACAAATGTATCATTTCTAAATTATGTAGTATTGAAACAAAAAATTGAATGAAATACTGCTAATTTATTTTTCAATGAATTATTATAACATAATTAATTAAACGCTTATTCCAAAATGTACTTCATTTAAAATCTCGTTGCCATTCTAACATTCCTCACTGGAAGATTAAAGCGTACATACATAATTTTGTGAGTTAGAACCGGTTGAATAAAAAAAAGTTACCAATAACACAATTTCTAATTGCATTGTAGAAATGCGGTCGTAAATTATTAGATACTTGATACTTTATACAATTAACATTCTCAATGAATTTCAGAGAATTTAATCGCACAAGTTATTTATTAGAAAAAGTGAAAAACAGGAATTTTCATTGCATGTTCTCGTTAATTCTTTCACGTATCGACTGGCTGATTTACATTATTAATCAGATGTTAACAAATCAACGAACGTAAAATCATGGTTGAACATTAAAAGTGGTGGTTAAATTGCATTGAAGTGGGCGAGGGGAATTAGGTGTTTGCTAATCTAGCGAATAAGCTTTACGAGTTTCATTAATAAGTTGTTTTACGATACCAGGCACTATCTCCAAGCTTATGTATACATAAGTGGACTGCAATTATCATAAACTGGGTATCGTAGCAAAACTTGGTGGCAGTAATTTCCATGTATTTTGCGGACGAGAACGTAATGAATGTGCCTAATCAATTCGTTTATTGAATAAAGTTTGAAGACGGCTCTTCGCTTGTCAAGAACAGAACCAGTGCAGTAAGATTCGAGTTAGCGGAAGAGAGAAAGGGGGGATCTTCTAACGAATGTTTGGAGGTGCCGTAAGATTCTCCTCTATAGACCTGTATGAATATCTTGATTGTTCTGAATGATTATAAGTTAATTATAAGACGCATTTCCGTCGTTATTTTGAGTTCTTACAATTAAGGCATGAATGATGGAAAATATTGAAAAATGTTCAATCAATTACGTGATCATTATTAGTCAAGCGAAATCTCGTGTCAATTATATTTTGACAAAAATATTATTTGAAATATATTATGAATATAAATATGAATAGTCAACATCCGTATAGCTCATTCAGCTGAGGCACTGCTTTATTATAGTTGATTTGGACTTGGGTTCGAGTCCCGCGTAGTGCATGGGATTTTGAAAACGTCCTTCCTCTTATCAAGCTCCACCTTTTCATCATCAACCGGTTGACACGAATGGTCGAGTGGCTAGCACACTGAACCTACATTCATGAGACCGATGTGCGATTCCCGCCATGGTCGACCATCCTGACAGGGGCTTTTTGTGGTTTTCCTCTATCGTTCAGATCGATACTGGGATGGTACCTAATCAACAGGCCACGACCGACTCCTTTCCACTATTCAAAACCACCTACTAAAATAAACTTTCGTCTCATCATCCCATCATTTCATATAATAGAATATATATATCTTAATAGATCTTAGTCAACAGATTAGGCCAATAGGTCAATATAGATCTTAGTCATCAGTACAGTACGTCGTCAAACCTAATACATCAAAATTAATCATCAACCACCTAATTATACCACCATATAACCTACTGTGGATGAGTTGGGGTCGTTGAGCAGAATGAAAAATAAATAAATATGAATACATAATTGATATATCATGTGGAACATCATGTCAATTGCTCTTGAATGTTGGTGGTTACTGGTTAATATTACCACATATATTTCCATGTAAAATTATTACATGGAAATGGAGTGCGTGATTATAAAAATTTCTATAACAAATTTTCCACTTTCTTGAGTAAGAGTCTTGAATAAGACATGAAAGCAAGATCCTTATTGAAATAGTATGGTGTTTCACACGATACTGTAGCACAGTGTACAAGAAGAATTCGTGCTCAGAAAACTACTTGAAAGCTGTCTATAAGATTCGTAGAAAATTTAATTTGTTATATCTGCGTTTTCTTGTGAATGTACTTTTGAAGAACTTCTGGGAATATCTACATGAACAGATTTGAGATCAAAAGTAATTTATTCAAGTACAGCCTGTAGAGTAGTTATTTTCTCTCTCACTATAGGCCTATAGTCCACATAAAAAGGAGCCTAATTGACGACTAGTTATTGACCCACCCACAAACGTCACAAAACAAAACATCCAATCAAATGGGCTGTTTGTTATGTGGGAAAATTGACATAGCCTATCAGAGTATCTCTAATGCCTACATGAAGTATGGATCAAGGTGGCCTGCCGATAAGCCACGCCTATCACTAGTGGTCAATTGAACAAGAGCATGCAAACGAGTCAATTGGAATATAGTAGAAACTTCCACGGTGCAGTGTTTCCTTTTATTTATTTTTTCTGGTCGGATTTCATACACATGCATATTTTTGTGGATACGCAAACTTGTCCAACTGGGATCTGAATAGATTCCCCAGAAATCGTTCTCACCACTATTGTGAAAACCAATTCAAAATTTTGAAGAACTTTGAAAAAAACGAAAAAATAATAAAATTAATTGATTTTTGAAAATGTGTAATGGATTCGAATATATTTTTGATACACATTCAGTGGTTATGAACGGTCATTTACACATTCAATCCATGATGCATCAGCCCATAAGAAGACAAAAATGGATATTTATACATCATATATTCAGTAGAATGATCAACAAAGGTGATACACAGAATAAAAATAGAAAAGTAAACATTTTTTTTTTCAAAATGCAAAATTCAAGAGTAGAAATCAATCATGTGATAAGTAACATCCTTCAAATTGTTTTGATTTGATAGTTTTACAAATGTAATACCTTCATTGCGAATAATTTGAACATGTAACATCAAACCACAGTACCTGTTCTGTCATTGTCTTGACATTTTATTGAAACGTTACCTATGAACAGCTATATCAAGTATATATAATTTTATTTTCCATTTTATTTATCAACGTCTTAGCTTGATACAAAATCATTAATCCCAATAAAGGCTATGAATGAAAGGTGGGATCATTTGGATGGGGCACCACAAGGACGATCTTACCACTCAAAATGAAAGTTAATAATATAATTCATTCAACAAACAATAGAACTTGAGTGAAAAAATCCAGAGATAGTGAACAACCCAATTATTCGCATTAGGGAAAAAATCCTCAAATCCCCCCCCCCCCCAAGAAAAATGAGGAAATGCAATTCACGCCATGTTTATTTAGAGTTCCGTGTGTCATTCTGTAAACTCAATTCCTTGGCAAGATATTTTCAACAACAGAACAATCAATGAGTTTACTGATTTGGGTTTATTAGGTTATCTTCCAATCCTACACTACTACACACATTACATTGTAAAAAAAAATGAAAAGGTCATGGATAATGTGACAGGCTAATATTGTTTGGAGTAGCTTGTAGCTTGGACTTGGAGTACTTGGAGCGCTTAACCAACGAAAGCTTGAAACAAAGTGAAAGGCCTTTTTCTATTTGATCAGACTAGTTCACATTTGGATTCTGCATAGGATTAACATGTATAAGACGAATAGGAAACGGACATTCACTTTTGGTCCAAGCTCTACTAACTTCACTGAACGTTCTAAAACGGACTCGAATGCAAACGAGTAAAAGTAAGTGAGTAAAAAACGAAATGTCTACCTACAAACTACAGCTAATTGGATGAGCGAAGCGAAGACTCAATTACACTATACCGAAAAAAAAGTGTCTGTTTTTTTTTGTTTTTTTGTTTTTTTGTTTTTTTGTTCGCGCTCCACAGGTCAGACAAAAATTCAAAATCAGTTGAAACTTGGCACACACATGAACCCCTATCTGACTTGATGCTGTATAGTTTTGAGGCACGATCGGTTGAACAACTTCTGAGAAAACTCATTCCAAAGTTTTCAAAAATCCCATTGGAATAAGCCAGAGGAAAACATTCGTGAAAAATATTTCATCTGAGAGGATTCAAATTTTCAGAGAATTTCAATCTAATAATGATACACATTATTCCGAACTTTCACTCAAATCGGATCAGCCGTTTCGATGTAAAAAAATATATAATGTTATTTGTGTCAATTATTCAAAGCTATTAAGATACCTATTAAATCAAAGCAACAAGTGTCACCACTTGATTGTAAACGATTAAAACAAAGCCTTCTTTATTATCATATAAATTATTAATGTAAAATAAGATGGCAGTGATGTAATGGTTTGGATCTCAAGGTGTATATATATATAATAACCAATCCAAAGATAAGTTGACATGTTCCAGCTCATCCATCAACGCGGAAACACATAACGCGTTTACCTAGTACTTCTAAATCACATTGTATTATTTAGGCAGACTCCATCAAGTTGACTGTGAGTTGGTCAAATTTCCTTTTGAAAAAATATAACTAGGGGGATTATATTTTTCTCAGGTAGGCCTACATGAAATAGAATTCCGATAAATAATGGAATGCTGATTTGAGTTATTTTTAAATCGAAACTATCCAAGTGAGATATTTTTTCCAATTTGATGTTGATATAGTTTAGACAAGATAAGGAACAATGAATTTTTAGAGTGACAACATAATCGAAATTTTATATTAGATCTAGAAAATAAAAGATGAACAATTATATCCCGTATGTTTTATAATCCTTGTTCAATTAAGAAAACCGTATAGGTAATATCATAGCAACCATTGCTTGTAGAAAGGACATAAGTTGAACTTTGAAATTTTATATTTAGAAGATCAAGCCCGAGAACCCACTTCTGATTGCTTTATTATTGTGAATAAATTAGTTATATATTCTAAATTATGGACCTTGTATGACGGCGAGTTATGACTCGAGCCTTCGTAATGGAATAACGAACTAATGAATCGGATAATAAGTTTTACTGTTTGTTACACATTATTATTCTCTAGTGATTTTTTCTTCTCTTGGTATTCATTACCCTCAGCTATGTAGAATGGGTAAAAAGTAGAAACGAATAAATACTTTGGTCTTTAAAAAAAATCAATATATATCATAAGTTACATCAAAGAATGTGTTAATGAACGTCATGATTCATTTTCAGATAAATCTTGCAAATACACCGAATTTTTTTCATCCAATTTTTTTAGTGTGTCTGACAGCCCATTTGAAGAGACACGATAATACCAATCTACTTGAACCTTTTCAATGATAATTCATCATCTGATTTTTTAAGTTGAAACTGTCTGCATTCTTGAAATATTTTTCTTTCAACATGAGATGGTTCCACGATGAAAATTACAATTTGAAAGTGAATACTGAGTACACAACTTTATATTGTACATTGAACTCATCATCACCAAAACTTTCATATATCTGGACTAAATTTTTTTTATTATTATTTATTCGAGTTGAACTGTTCATATTGTTTTGATTTGAATGTGGAAAAATACAATTATTCAGATATTTTTCACGCTAAGCCTTATCTGTGGTTTCACTCATGAAAATTACAATAATACGCTATGATACATAATATGTTCACACAAAGATAAAACAAACGGAAACACCTCGTACTTGACAAATATTATATAATGAAATAATGAAAGTAAATACTTCTGTAGTAATAATGAATAATACAATGGGCTTCTGTCAAGTGACATCACTCATTGTTGAAATTGTCAGACAACAATGTCCACCAGTTAGAATTGACCAATCAGAATGTTTGGTAGTCCACCAGTTCGCAGTATTGCTATGGTAAAGATTCTCCGTCATTTGTTACGTGACAGAAGCCTATAATACAGGTCTAACTTTTAACTAATAACAATAGACAATCGTTCACTTGTTTCATAAATAACGACATCGCTTTTATTCTTCTCCATTGTTGAATTTTTCAAAACATTCTTCGCCAAAGAGTGTATTGGCAGATTCAGTCGTATATATATATATATATATATATATATATATATATATATATATATATATATATATATATATATATATATATATATATATATATATATATATATATATATATATATATATATATATATATATATATATATATATATATATATATCTGCTATTCGTATCTGTCCGCGTGTTGGGATAGATCACGACGTCTTGGGATTACTTTGACAAAACTTTACGTGGAACCATCTGAAGGCACGTCAGCTAGAATCAGCTCAATTCTTCACGAGAACTGAAAGAATCACCGAACCACATCTCTCACGACAGTTTCGTGTTTTTAAGACACAATCCCATTTAGAAATAGGTGGTTCTGAAGATTTGTAAAGTACGTGTGCTATCCTTTTGAGCCAATAATGATCATGTATTGCGTGAGATGATTAGAACGATATTTAATTCATTATAGTAATTACCACGTTCACAAAATGTATAATAACCTTGACATTCTTATATCAGCACTTATTATATCGTAAAAGATGAGAAAAGCCGATGACAACATGAATCTACTTGGACAAATTCATGGTGAATGACCAAAGTTGTATTTATAATTGACTGTGATGATTATTGTCTGGTAAACTACCCCACCAACAGCCAGGTTGAATGAGTGTGCGAATGAGCAGATGATGAAGAGATGTTAAGTGAAAAGACGTTTACAAAAGCCCATTCCTTATGAGGGACTCGTGCCACTATTTTCTGAAGCGGTGTTTTGGTAGACTGAGCCATGGAGGGTGGCTCTTTATTAATTGGATGAGCGAAGCGAAGACTCAATTTTACCATACCCGAAGAAAAAAGTGCCTGTTTTTGTTTTTTGTTCGCGCTCCACAGGTCAAACGAAAATTCAAAATCAGTTGAAACTTGGCATACACAAGTGTCCTTATCTAATTCGATACTGTGTAGTTTTGAGGCGCAATCGGTTGAACCACTTCTGAGAAGACTCATTTCAAATTTTTTCTAAATTTCATAAGAATAACCCAGAGGAAAAATTCGTCAAATATATTTCCTTCGAGAGAATTCAAATTCTCAGGGAATTTTAATATAATAATTATACACCTTATTCCGAACTTCAGATACAAACAGATCAGTTGTTTTGATGTAAAACAATATATGATCCAATCTTTTTAAATCACTCAAGGCTATTGAGAGACCAATTAAATCCAAGCAACAGGTGTCACCATTTAATTGAAAACGTTCAAAGCAGAGACTTCTCTATCGTCATAGAAATCAATTAGAAAATAAGACGGAAGTGATGTAATTGTTTGTATCTCAAGGTGGATATATATATATATATACTAGGAAAACGCGTTATGTGTTTCTGCATTGATGGATGAGCTGGAACAATATATCAACATATCTCTGGATTGGTATATATACACCTTGAGATCCAAACAATGACATCACTGCCCTCATATTTACTGATTAATTTCTATGATAATGAAGAAGGCTTTGTTTTAAACATCTTCAATTAAATGGTGACACCTGTTGCTTGAATTTAATTGGCATCCTAATAGCTTTGAGTAATTTGAAAATATCACATTATATAGTTTTTTGAATCGAAACAGCTCATCCGATTAGACTGAAAGCTCGGAATGTGTATAATTATCATAATAAAATTTCATGAGAATTTGAAATCTCTCGAAAAAAACATGTTTCACGGAATTTTTCCTCTGGGTTATTCTTAAGTGATTTTTGAAAACAATGAAATAAGTTTTCTCAGAAGTGGTTCAACTGATTGTGCCTCAAAACTATACAGAATCGAATTAGGTAAGGAAACTTGTGTATGCCAAGTTTCAACTGATTTTGAATTTTCGTTTGACTTGTAGAGCGCGAAAAAAAAGCATTTTTTTTCGGGTATGGTGAAATTAAGTCTTAGCTTCGCTCATCCCATAACCATCCAAAGATATGTTGATATATTGTTCAATCCATCAACGCGGAAACACATAACGCGTTTGCCTAGTAGGTTTCCCCATTTCATATATCTAGCCTATGATATAAGTTATAAGAAATCATTAATGTCAAGGTAATTTTCAAAGTATAATTTATACTGAAAATGCTTAAAATGGAATGAAATTAATATAATCAACTCATTCATACGAAGCAATGAGTAAATGAAATGAAGTCGTGTAATAAAATTGGTGTTGACATTCATCAGACGTAAACCATTTTCTTATAAAACATTGGGTCACAAATAAAAAAACATGAATATAAAAATAACAAATGAAAAGAAGAAAAATAAGTTCTCCACACAATTCATTCGTCCAATAAAAGAATTTTCATTATTCACAAAGAATAATAAAAGTGCATAGAAGTAAAACAATTTCTACGAGTTAATAATATAAAAATATAACTATAGAAGTAACCCTAATTTAAATGAGGTTCCAGGCCTGTTTGATACCATTGGTTTTAAAGAAAGAGGGTACGCTGATATAATTGAGTAGATTTCGACAAAGTTTATTTTGAGATCATTAGTCACGTGTAACTAATCGACTTTCGTCTAATCGACTGTCAATGAAATTGAAACAGTGATTGGAAATTCTGCGAATTGTGCACTGAGCTTGAAACTAATTAGCCACGTGGAGAAATGTTACCTAACATGATGGAATATTGATCAGGCTATTTATAGCCCATATATATACATATATATATATATATATATATATATATATATATATATATATAGAATATTTAAAACTTTCACGACTCATAATATGTAATGTATGTATTATTTATGGTAAAATAAAGACGTGGTACGAAATAATAATGATTATTATTTATTAAACTGCTGCTCAACGTTTCTACTGCAATGTAACAGTCTTTATCAAGAGCGTATTTTTTGATATTACATGTTCACATTTTGGAAGTGAAAAATAATATGAATAGAAAAACAACAATGATAGTGCATATGCACTTGATAGAAAAATATAAAATTGTTAAATTGATATAAAGAAGGCTTCTTCCACCGCTGAGTGGATCTCCCGATGAGAACGTGAAAAATCAGGGTATTTTCATAATCTTTCTTTAGAACGAAGGTTGTATGCACTAGAAGGTTCACCAACTGCATCTATTGGAGTCATGTCCCTACTATCAATTCGACGACCGTTTGTTTTTAAACGTTCCATGGCTGTTGACCAACTCGCTGATATAATATAGCCACCGTCATCACCATTGAAATTGAATGGATTTTTAGATATTTCAATTGCTTCGCTTATAGCTCTGGGCCACCTCTTTTCTTGTCTGTCCAATACTTTAGTGTTATCATAGAGAATGTTATGCTTTTCCTCAACAGCGTGCTTCGCAATTGCCGACAATCTGTAACTTTTGCATCGTTGGTGATACTTATGCTGTTTTAATCTAGCTGATACAGGTTTCATAGTTTGCCCAATATATACGAGTCCACATTCACAAGGGACCTCGTACACCCCACACGACTCCAGAGGTACCTTGTCTTTGACCGAACGAAAGGCGCTAAACAGTTGATTATCCGGTGTGAAAATTGTATTTATATTATGCTTCATCAACATTCTTCCTATCTTGTCGGTTATGCCACTCGCATAGGGCAGAAAAGCTGACGTTGTGTACTCTATTTTAGCTGGTTTAGTATTACTTTTCATGTTCATAGCTCTAGTAATTACTGAACTCGAATAACCATTATTTACGAAAATATTTCTTAAATTTGTCAGTTCAGCCGAGATGTGATCTATGTCGGAAAGCTTTTTTGATCTTCTAACTAGAGAGTTCAAAACAGAAGTTTTTTGTAATGGATGATGATGTGACTGTGCATTCAGATATCTATTAGTATGCGTATCTTTTCTAAAAACCGTATGGCCTAACGTATCATCACTGTTGTGAATCAGTAACACGTCTAAAAATGGTAATTTTCTATTGCAGTCTTCAATTTCCATTGTGAACTGAATTTTAGGATTGATGCTGTTCATATGATTTAGAAATTCTCCTAGTTTATGTTCACCATGCTCCCACACGAGAAAACAATCGTCGACATACCTAAAGAAGCACGTAGGTTTGAGTGGAGCAGACTCCAAAGCTGTTTCTTCTAATTTCTCCATGAAAATATTAGAAACCAATGGGGATAGAGGCGACCCCATGGCCAATCCTTCAGTCTGTTTATACAACTGGCCTTCGAAAGAAAAATAGTTGCTTTGAAGGCATCCTTCAATCAGATTGCACAGGGACTCGCCGAACTTCTTCTTCTCTCTTAAAACCAACATTGCTTCTTTAACTGGGACGTTGTTGAAAAGGGAAATAACATCGAGGCTTATCATTACCGATTCTGAATTGAATTTGACTTGTTTAATCTTCTCTAGAAAATGTTCAGAATTTTTCACGTAGCTATTAACTAATTCATTCTCATTCTTCAACATCTTTGCTATAAATCGTGCAATTTCGTGTGCTGGCGATTTGATAGCACTCACTATAGGTCTTAACGGTACGCCAGGTTTATGGTATTTTGGAAGCCCATAGATTTTAGGTGTTACACAATCTTGTGGTGTCAATTCATCTTGAAGCTTTTTAGTGAATGGTGAATCTTTAAGAAGTGTAATCAGTTTAGATGTAAATGTACTAGTTGGGTTTCTTTCTATCTTGGTGTAACTACTAGTGTCGTCTAACAATGTTTTCATTTTCTCCACATATTCATCTTTATTCATTAACACTGTGGCATTACCTTTATCGGCTTTAAGTATCACGATATCGCTATTGTTCTAAAGAAAGATTATGAAAATACCCTGATTTTTCACGTTCTCATCGGGAGATCCACTCAGCGGTGGAAGAAGCCTTCTTTATATCAATTTAACAATTTTATATTTTTCTATCAAGTGCATATGCACTATCATTGTTGTTTTTCTATTCATATTATTTTTCACTTCCAAAATGTGAACATGTAATATCAAAAAATACGCTCTTGATAAAGACTGTTACATTGCAGTAGAAACGTTGAGCAGCAGTTTAATAAATAATAATCATTATTATTTCGTACCACGTCTTTATTTTACCATAAATAATACATACATTATATATATATATATATATATATATATATATATATATATATATATATATACATATATATATATATATATATATATATATATATATATATATATATATATATATATATATATATATATATATATATATATATATATGAATATATATTTACATGAGCGTAGCGAAGATTCCATTTCACATACCGAAAAGAAATGGGCTTGGCTCTTATGATTTTTTGGTCTGTTTGTTTGTTTGTAATTTTGTGCGCGGCATACAGGTCAGGAAAAAATATCTATCAACTTGAAACTTTTTCTACATATTTTTTCTATATCAGAATAAGCTGGGATTGTTTTTCAGAAGAATCGATCAGATGGTTTTTCCGGAAATAATTCGAAAAGTTCGAAAAATCCTCATAAGAATAACCCGTATGGAAAATACTCGAAAAGCAAGAATTCTTCAAAAGCTCTCAAATTTTCACCGAACGTGAACAATACTATTATACTTCTTTTAAGAGATTTTTGCAACAATCGGATGAGAAATAACTAAGAAAACGCTATAAAAGTGTACATTTTATCGAATATTTGGATCAATTGGTTTTTCAAAGTGTATATGCGACAGGTTGCGGCACTATAAATATCAACAAGTTGCAGGTAAGGTTTTTGAACGTTTGAAGTAATCCAAGGTCCGTAAATGTGGATTGAGCCGACAGAATATTTTTCATTCCAGATTTCCATACCTCTAAGCTCATCCCACAACGCACATCCCGCGTTTTCCTAGTTAATATATCGGAATAACGTTTTCGTTAATAGCATCGAAAACTTGACACGAAGTCGTTGTCTGAAGATAAAATCGTTCGCAATAGCTAACACATGTGCGATCTTAGATCTTACCACCCCGGAAGAAATGAATAATTTAAATGCAACTCATATACAAAATGGAGGTGACTGATAATTTGAGGGAAAATGACGAGTTAAATAACATGCTTTTTGAATAAAACATGAAACATCAGATACGGTCAATAATTAATATAAATGTAGAATATTAAATTACAAGTGACATATATCTACTATATATTTGTTCATAAAAACGTCGAATATTAATAAAATCGTGTTGAGTCGATTGGCATTGTGAAATATTCCGTTAAATTGGCTAGGTCATGTTTGAAAAATATAGTTTCCATACATGTTTTGAATCAAATAATGGTAATAAAAGATCTCAAAACGATAAAACAAAAATGGAGTCATAATACAGTATTAAATTAAGAATATTTAATGGAAATGAAGAGATTTTATTCCGTACGAGAATAAAATAGTAATGGTTCAATTATGTTTGCTTTGTGTTTTTTTTTCTATTCATTTATTTTTCCAGCTATCCAACTAAAATATGAAATACCGGGAAATAAAATTAGGTTTTAGTTACATTGTGAAATTACTGAGTAGAAAAAATGGAATAACCTTTACAGTATTTATAGAACTTAATCTCAGATAGATAGTTAGCTGAACAATCGTTGTAGGGTGAGTTTAAGATGGATGATTTCATTTCACCAACTGGAAATATTTGAGGCTAGTATTTGTAAAATGCACGTTCTTTATGAGGTCTAAAATGGTATAGTTATAAACCTAGGTAATTGACAAGCGACTATATATGTTTCCGATGGTTACAATTACTTGTTTTCACTTTATTTTCACTTGCTTCTTCCTTCACTCAATCAACACTACACTAATATATGAACTTTGGAAAAAGTTGAACGGTAAATGTTTATCATTCAGACAGTGCATGCAATATTTTCTTGATAATGAGTTTCCTTAATGATCTGGCACACATCACGGAGCTTTCTTTAATGAAAGTAAATTGACGTAATTGAGTTGAGAAAAGGTAATTTCCACGATAAATGGAGAGAACAATGTTGATATAATTTTTATAATGTAAGATATAATTTAATGTTCAACGGTTGATGACAAATATTTCAAATACAGATTTCATCAAAATTAAAACGAATGAAATATTGAGCAAACAAGAGAGCTATGGTGATCATTAACGTTCCCATATACACGCTCACATATTTCAGATAAGTGTCCAAGAATTTTGGCTAATACATCCTCAAGAGTTTACAACTCAAATTTAATTAGTCATATTGTGATGTCATCAACCTCTCAATGCAATTCCAAATAGCTGCTCTCGAAGTTAATTTTCTACAAATAAATGAGGTTTTGATTGGGAATGGAAGAGCATGTCACTGAATATCGACAACATATATTGTATAACCTGATTTAAAAGTACACTTTTTACTAGATATATTGATCTTGATATTTATTCATAATTAAATCTTGCAATTTGTAATGAGTTTGCATGCACATCATAGATAGCTAATGGATGAAACTTTCATTTCAATGTGAATGACGCATAATTCAAACATTTTTTCTTTACATTGTTGTTTTCTTTTCATTACCTTTTTTTCCCATTTCTCTTCCTCTCTCTCCTGGTTCAGGGAATTGCCATCATTGCTCTCTGTTTTATCATCCATTGACAAAAGTAATATACAGGAAGAAAATTATACTAACGATATTATTACTATTTTATACTATTATTACCATAATTCATATGTACCATAATCAAACCTTTGTAATTTTTCAAGCCCCTTGACGGTTATGAGTTTGAAATTTTATGTGGTAGTGAAATTGATATTGGGATCCGACACCGTGATGAATTACAATACTTAAAAGCTTGTACATTTTATTATTTAATTTTAGATTTAGAAAAAGTTCAGAAAAACTCGTTTAATGTTCTCAACTTACCAGCTGGTTTATTAAATTGAAACAAAAATACTGCATTGAATAAAACAAATAGTAGTGGCAATATATCAAACAATAACCATTCCAATATTGAATACATAACGTACTTTTGAAAATTAGCAATGGTCTTCAAGTTGAAACCTTTCATATCTATCTGGAATGATAGAAACAAATGAACTGGTGTAAATGGTTATAAGAATAAACGTAAAAAAAATCAAGTTTCACTGTAAGACAGGCACATGAAGGTGGGCAAATAGAGGTAGGTTGGAGACGTTACTGTACGTTACATCAGTTTACTGTGTTTGTTTCAATGTGTGATTCTCGACATAGTGTATTAGACACGACTCGGAAAGAGAAAATAAGATTGTTGCAATTGAAAAACACCAACCATTGTTTTCAAGTGCACTATTTTAGATAATAGAAACGTTACGACAAAGTAAAGATCTTTGTAATGGTATCTAAGGTTTTTATTCTGATTGAAATCTCAACTTCATCTGAAATGGGATGAAGCTCGATGACTTTCACGAAATGAAAATAGTCAAGCTATACAATTTAATCGGTTGATTCCACTGGTAGTTTTTTCTTTAATAATGATGTATATACATATATATATATATATATATATATATATATATATATATATATATATATATATATATATATATATATATATGTATATATATATATATATATATATATATATATATATATATATATATATATATATATGTATATATATATATATATATATATATATATATATATATATATATATATATATATATATATATATATATATGTATATATATATATACTTGAATCCATCATTTATTCAACCACTGATTTTTATCAACTTGAAATTTGACACGAGGAAAATTATCATATATTATTATTTGAAATTAAATCATGGTTGCCGGTATTCTGAAGAATGCAACTTACTTCTGATGAAATACCTTGAAGTATGAGGTTTATGAGGCAGGATGACACTATGAAAAATCTTCTATTGATTGCATTATCAAAATCAATATTTTTATTTTTAGAACAATCGTTATTTTCCATATTGGAGTATATATTGGATATCATGATGATTTTTGAGTTAGTTAGTTTTAAATATTCGAAATAGGGAGGTAAGATCGTCCCTGTGGTGCCCCATCCAAACGAAACAACCTCTTATCCATAGCCTTAATTGGGAAACAATGATTTTGTATCAAGATCCGATGTTATTGAAAAGAATCATGATAATATATACTACAAATTACATTATTCATATGAACAAATTTCATTCCTCTCCGTTGACTACAGGCTCCTACATGACATTTTGAATACGTCAGTAATTCAGAATTTTCAAAGAACAAAATTTCACAAAACATTTCACAGTGATAGTCCAAATCAATCCGGGTCACTGAATAGCAGATATTAGGAAAGAAAATTGTGAAATTGTGAAATATGTTGAGATCCTGTTTTTTATTATTGGAAATGTTTGGAATGCAGTTAGGATTGTGAAAACTGTAGAACTGTACAATTCTAGTACATATTTTACAAATCGAATCTAGATGTAGTTAGTGTAACTTCCTAGCGGCAAACTTCTGTTCCGACATAACTAAAGCTGATGTATGATGTGACGTAATAGACGTTGCTTAGCAACATCTAAAGATACCTTGCAGTATGTGGAAAATTGCTATCGAGGACACAAATATGTCTAAAAAATATGTGAAAGAGAAGAGGGTATTCGCATAAAGAACACAACTCAGGATCTACACATTGCATTCTTTACCCAACTCATCCCAGTCAATTCTATGAAATAAGATCGGTAGAAAATTCGAAGTAGATCGCTTAATAAAAGAAACATATTATTATGAATATTTAGAAAACTCCTGCAAATATTATATCGAAAGCTTCTTTTCAAATGGATGTTTTTCCTTCAAATTGTTGGCAATCCAAAACTGAATGAAATCAGGGAAAATTGAGAGCATCAAGCGTGAAATGAGGATTGAAATACTGCTTTTTTAAACTCAAATTCCGCCAAATAACCCAGCTGTTCGTTATCACTCATTATCATTGAATCTGATAACACTTATTCATTCTATAGATTCTTCGAAGGTATCAGATAAAATATTTCAAATACATTTTTTACACTTTATCTATGAGCCTATATTCTCTGTATCAAATATATCTATTGATTTTTCATATATATTTTATTTCTACGTATCTGTTACATATTTTGATATTGGTGTATGTGTCTGGTAATATTTGTCCTTATCTATTATTTTGCCATATATGTTTATTATTCTGAAGTTGTTAAATGACCCCATCAACAGCTAGGTAAGATGAGGGTACGAATTATAGGGTGATGATTATAGGTGAAAGGGTATTCACAAAATCCGATGCTTTATGTGGGACCCGAACCAACGCCCAACGTGACTACAGTTTCTAACACAGTGGGCGTTCATTGACTTAGCACAGTCACAGCCACGGCTATTAAATATATTATTATTCATATATATATATATATATATATATATATATATATATATATATATATATATATATATATATATATATATATATATATATATAACACAACTTTTAGAAATGTATATCCTTTTAGACGGTACAGAAGGTAGCACTTTGTAAGAAACTGAAAAGTTATGCATTAAAAATATGCCATTCTTACTCGTATTTGAATTCGTTTTTCTGTGTGAATATTCTCTCACTGAATAGAAAAATATACTTTTCGTCACACGTCAACTTACCATTAATTCCTACATTTCATTGCCTGTCTAAAACATCACATTTCGTATGGACTTCAATATTTTAACGAACGAATGGAGCAAACGGAACGAACGAAGTGCAAAATGATTTTTTTCCAGAGTTTCTAATAAGAGTCTAATTCAAGACAATTTGCACAGAGCATATATTTTCACAAAAGCCTTGATTTTTTTACTGTGCTCCAAATATTTTCTTAGAGTACCGGTACAACGAATACTTATTATACCGATTCATATAAGTTATTTCTGTAATATGTGTCATATGTGAGTCGTAAGACATAATTATTAGTGTGGGCACACATCGAAATGGTTCTGAATACTTTTGCATTTTGAATTATTGAGACAAAATTCATGATCCTATTGAAATATGGACTAATGAATTCATTTATTTGTCTTCATTTCTTATTCGTCCAAATTGGACACACATATCCATAGAATACATCAATCGTTCAAATGTGCGTCATATGGACCGTCATGATGATTGAAACATCAAAAAACACATAATTAAAATAAATATACGAAATACACATTCATAACATCAGTTAACGTCAGTGAGATAAGCCTATAGATACTAACACAAAAGTAAGAAGTAAAATTGAATACACACATCATTTTATATATATATATATATATATATATATATATATATATATATATATACATATATATATATATATATACATATATATATATATATATATATATATTTATATATATATATATATATATATATATATATATATATATATATATATTCATATATATATATATATTCAACTACTTATGGCACTTTCATATGGGTTCTCACACATCAAAACTTTAATTACTGCTCTAAACAGATAAAGTTTGCACCCTTCAAAATAATCGTCAGTAGTGTAAAATGATTGCTCGGCTAAAAATTGTTTAAGGGATGTTTCAAATTTATTTTCAGCATTGATTGAATTCATACACTTTGATAAAAGCATTGTGAAGTTGTATGTCATAGCATTGAGTATCTTGTTTGAAAAGACTAGTCTTGTGGAAAATTCCACGAATTCATTTGCATTTCTAGTATTGTATCAGTGAACATTTGAGTTTAGTTAGAATGATGATAGGCTTACATCAATTTGTATGTTAATATAATCACTCGATATATGTAAGGTAGTCAGGACACCAAGTAATTTAAAGAACTTTCGACAGGAATATCTTTCCCATTTTTTGAATATAATTCTGATAACACTTTTTTGTATTCCAAAAATTGTATCACTACTTGTTACTCCTCCCCAAAAGATGATACCATATTGTAAAAGAGACTCAAAATATCCGTGATAGATCATTTCAGTTGTAGTCCCAGGATGCGTATCCCATAGCGTAACCCATATCCATAAAATATTCCATATTTTATCTTACCGTCAGAACATTCACATTGTGCATTCCAATTCAAATTATTATCAATTTCAACATCCAGGAATGCTGTTACATTTACTTTTTCATATTTTTCTTTCCATTCATCACAAGTGGAAGAAGTAAAACAGTAAAATACGACCGTAATTGTGATTTTGGAATCATATTAACAAAAGGGATAATAATTTCCTTGACTTGCATCAAGTTTTCATCTTTTGCTCAGAGTGTTGTAGTGACTGTACAAATCGTATATCGACTAAACGAGGGTCAGCCATTATTCAATACAATGGAGTAGAAGAAATTCTCGTATCCACAGGAAAATCACTCTCAAGAGATCCGATCTATAAGTTAATCATGAATTTAATGCAAGTACATTATAGTAGCCCACAAAATCACACAAATTACAATGCGTTATGAAAGATTATATTGAAAGATTAAAAAACCAAGTTTGTGATCAAGTGTAATGGCGTCGCTTTTCTTTACACACCCTAGCTCTGCGTGAAAAAACCAAGCATACATAAAAGCATATTGTCTATCATCCACACGGAAAAAAAACTCCAGCAGGAAACTAGTTCTTCTGATATTTCATGCATACAGAGTACACTTTTATGTAGATTATATATAATAAAAGGCATATCTACTATCAGTATCCCCTTCGTATTAAATTATAGATTAAGATTCCCCAAACTAGGTGGCACACCCAACCCTCAGAGAAATTTGCTCGCAAATGGTTTTAAATTAGCTCTATTTCCAGAACTAGAATTATACATTCGTTATTACACACGCACAAGAATGCCAATGTCTATGATTCTGCGGAACCGTTTCCTGGACTCAAGTTGAGGCATTCGTAGATGTGCACTGGTAATTACGTAATGAGAAGTAATGTTGATGGGTGCTTGTTCTTGTTTGTATGTAGGCGACAATGAAGCCACACCCTGTAGTGGGATTTATGCTGTTCATTCATTAGATTTGTGTGTTGGGGTTGACTGCATCGCTGCATGTGTGAGTATGTGTATGTGTGCAAGGTTAATGAATTGTGCAGGGTATGAGAAGGGATGCGGGGCTTGTGTGGTTAATGCCGTTTGCATGGAAAACGTGTGATTGGTCTATGCCTGGCGCGTCATTTTATGAGAATGCAAATATACGCTCGGTCATAAAAATACCGTCTACCTTTTTAAAGGATCTTTTGAGGAAATTTATTCACGCTCTGATTTTAAATAATATTTTTTTGTTGAGTTTTAACGATGTGTTTTAGTGCCACCTTAACTGTTCATATTGCCGTGATCAATGATAAATGAGATGAAAGGATCATGAAAAGAAATCGAATACGTTTTATTTTGATTGGAATTCATCGTTTGATTGTGGTGATGGAAAAAACTTTCGTTATCTGTACTATTCCAACTGCGTGGTTGACTCACCACGGTATTTACGTTTGTCGGAAAATATACAATTTTAGATGCAAAAGGTGATTGATATGTCAAATATGGAATGTTGGGTGAATAAAGTGATAACCCGGTATAAGTCTGCCAAACTCAGACCAAATGAATGGCCACTGTAGAAATCCCTCAACTCTGAGCTATAGAAGGCTGTCTCTGACTATATTTTTATTTTCATCCTCAAAACATGAAGTCAGTTGAATAATTATTACTCACTATCTAAGTATATGTAATAATATCAAGTGTTCCCAATTATTCAATCTATTTGTATATTCACTTGTATACGGGGGTAGCTCATTGATTAGGTGTAGAGATTCATAATGAATAATTATACAGATTATACAGAATTATACATAATTATTTTCATTTCCACAATAGTATTTTCTCAAACTTCTAGTTCTACATATTAGTTTCAGTATGTTTTTTTTCTCCACTGCTAATATTTTGTTGACAATTTTGAACATCTGCACGTCTGTAACAAACAATAATGAACAACAAGTTTCAACTTATAAGACCCGTGAACTATTTGCCTACAGTTTAAGAATATTAAACCATAATCTTTCAGCAAACTTACTTTCACGTTGGCTGTTTGTAACTTGGATATATTCTGAGAAAATCTCACATCATGTTCCTTCAACTTTTTCCTCTGTAACAACCTAAGCTTACATACCTTTAAACAATAAGAGCTTTTTGCAAAGAGGTCCCCCGGGAAACGTTTCAATGTGAATGTGTACTAAAGGAAAGGTGACGATGCGAGAAATATGGTAAATGTTCTATCATCTAAGACAGAGAACGAGTAGTCTTGAAAAGAAAATATAGTATAGAACTTAAGAGAGAAAACCACGAAAGATAAGACATTTTGAAGGTAAGGAAGGAAGAGATGAGTAGAGGAATGAAACATGGTTTATCTTATCAAAACTGTAAGGCTTTACACACGGCGAATACTGAGAGAGAGGGAGTAGAGTAAGTATCATCAATCATGTAGTTCAATGGCCTCTACCTCCAGCAACCCTTATTTCATAAGGCCCGGTATGTAAATATTGGTTCATAGACATTGCTGAAACATTTTACCCAAATGAAGTTAGCACAAATTATGATGACTGAAGAAACTCCTGTAATCTATTCCACAGATTACAATAAGAATGACGTTTTCATAACAATGAGAAAGCTATTTAAAGCTTTCTCATTTCCACCACTTAATGAAGTGAAATAAAGTCAAACCATGGTATGAGGTTTAAACTTCACTAAGTATTAGCCCGTAACTGAATTAGTTGCTATGCAAATTTTCAAACAAATAATGATATCAAAACTAAAATAAAATCTAAGGGAAGCAATTTAACTGTGATAACGAAAAGACTGAGACCTCAAAGACATAGATCCATACATAATTCAACAGATTGTAAGTAACATAAAGAGTTATGTGACATACGTGCATGTGTGACATACGTACATATGTGACATACGTACATATGTGACATACGTACATATGTGACATGCGTGCATATGTGACATAAGTACATATGTGACATACGTACATATGTGACATGCGAACATATGTGACATACGTACATATATGACATACGAACATATGTGGCATACGGATATTTGTGAAACAGTCCAAATACAGACTTGAAATTATCTCAGTAGCCTCAGCGAAGACTCTCAACCAACTAACTCTCCACTTTTCAGAGCGCAACTAAATAAAGCAATCATAAACATTTCATACAACGATCTCATTCACGCACCATCATATAGCTTGTTTATTTTAATGAACAATGATTATATTCATGCAGTGTAAATGTAGAGAAAAATCAAATAATCATATATTTTTACATAGTCGGTGTGAAATTTATGATTCATCAAGAATTGGAATAAAGTATAACAAAACGTTATCATTTTGAGAATAGTACTCTAAAATCTTGTGACATTTATTTCTTTATTTTTGTATTGGAAAATCTAAATCAGTATCAATAATATTATAATAATATCAATTATAACATTAATATTATTATTATTCCAATATATCCAATTCACTCAAAACATTGTATACAAAACGATGAATAATAGTTTTGTATCTTATCTTCATGCGATATTCACTGATACACATGGAAAGTAAAAGCATAAAGTATAGAAACTTTCTACTTAGTACTTTTGGATATTCAGCTTGTAACCTCTGAACTTTGAATGGTGTGCGCTCGTCAAGATGTCGTCAACATTGCCAGAGAGCACAGCCTCTAACTGTGTACCGCTGGTGTCGTAGTATATATTTATTCCCATGCTGTGACAGGTAATGGGGTAGTTATTAAACTAAAACCTACATGTAAAACCTAGCTGAAACTGACACTGACATTGACTTTCAGTGGAAACTCACTTTCGTATAATGTCAGAATGAATGCAATTTAAGTTGTCAACAAGAAAATGTTATTTGTTTTTAGTGACGCGTCATGAAGTTGATGATATGTACAATCATGAACTATTTCGGATAATATTCTCTTATTTTCGATGTAGTTTATGAAGCAGTGTAGAATTAGGGAGTGAGGAGAGGTTCGTGGACTGATATGGAGGAACCAAACAAGTACCCAACTAAATAAAAGAGGGAACCATGAAAATCCGCTGTCAGTATGGTTGACCATGGCGGAATCGAGTTCCAGTCCCGTAGCCAATATTCTTCCCGCCTCAACATGGTCAAAGTAATAATTACACATATAACACCGTCCATGATAGTATTATTTACTTCATCAATTTATTCATAGATTCATTAGTTTATTCTCATATGGTATATTTACTATTGGAAGTTCACGGTGAAAGAGTTGGAACAATTTATTCGTAGTCCAGTGTTCATTACCAGTAAATGTAGTACGATATTTTGTCAAACCTCTTCTTATATTGATTCGAACGAAAAAAAACGAATAACACATCCAGCCTATCGAATACGTGAGTTATTGTGAATATTGTATTGTATTGTCACGAATATCACGGGTCTGATGAGTGCCATAAAGAATCTTCACAGTAAAAATTGAAAACTGGAATTGCAATATTGCAAAAGATTTGAAAGCTAGAAAAAATGCCTAATTTGAATACAATTAGATCTAAATTTTATTAGAAATTGAATATAATACATCTGTTCAGATGGATTAATCCACTGATAAGTATGAGAATCATTTAATTGAGAATTAGGTTATTTCAAATTCGTTCCATATTGCGCTGCGTATAGGGATCGATAAAACATGGCGCCTCCACGTATTACATGAACAGCACTCTAGTTAACACAGTATAGATTTTGAGTATACTATTCGAATATGAACATGGTGAATTGAATCGTTCAGTAAATATCTATATATTAATTTCGTTATTAATGCGTCTCTTCCAGATTAATAAAAATGAATATAACACAGAAAACGCTATATATTATCATTATCTCAATAAAGACTCATGAATGAGCGTCAAGACAGGTACTTTATATAAATATACATTTATGTGTAGATATATATATATACATATATATATATATATATATATATATATATATATATATATATATATATATATATATATATGTATATATATATATATATGTATATATATATATATATATATATATATATATATATATATATATATATATATATATATGTATATATATATATATATGTATGTATATATATATATATATATATATATATATATATATATATATATATATATGTGTGTGTGTGTGTGTGTGTGTGTGTGTACTGTGAATAAAGTTTGACTCCATCGAATATGCAGTGACGATGAAGGAGACTTCATTGACATGTTCATTGTCTTATCTTTGTATAGCTACCCCCAATAAACAATGATTTTTCAAAATGTAGATTGAAACTATCTTCTATAAGATGTGAGAAGCTCTAATGGAGTGTTTTCGTTTCCTTATCAAATTACAGTTGAAAGAGTTGCTTGTCTTGAGTTTTAACAACATGAAAGTCTCTTGGCTGTGTAACTTGATAGGAGCGTACATACATCATTAGTTGCGAACAACATGCTCCTTTCCACCGAACTGATAGCTTGGTGTAAGCAACAACAACAAGATCTTATGTACCGTGACAGCATTGAGGGCCAATTAAACGTATTACGCCTGAACATTTTCTCAATAAATCATCATTATAAACAAAGAATGCATTATATTTTTGAGTGAACAGAGTTTTGAAGTCTCTTCATCTGAAATGTTCACCCTAATATATGACTAATTATCAGTATTTTGTATTCAGGCTGATTTGTTTTCAACAAAAAATATCCAATCGATAGTTCTATTTTTTTATAAACGTTCAAACGTTCAATTTAATTTGAACTTGAACAAGATCAATACACTGTGATTAAATTAATTTCATATCCAGGCGTGAATTGTCTGAAGAAACTATTATGATAAGCGCGAGATATATAAATACATAGTGTTTGTGACGTGGGTGTTGCCACCGAACGAAGAATCACATCCTCGTATCCGTGACTTCATCAAGAAGGTAAAACGATTCACTATTCGCCTCCCATCACCATGAATTTGGTGATCTTGCCTCTTCGCCTCTCTATATACCCGCGTCCTAGCCCTCTTCTGAAAGGGTTGTGTGTCTGGGACGTGGCTTGAATACACATCCTTAACCACCTTAACGGAACTAACCTTGGCAAGGATGCGAACTCGGGTCGTTGGTCTGGAAATTGAGATGCTTATCGAAGATGGCAGACTCGAATACCAGCAAGCAATTTCATGCAAAACTGACGAAAGGTATTATATTTGGGAAGATCCACGAATTATGATAACCGAATTTAAAGTTCTATTATTATTACGACCATCGAAAATCGAATGCTTTCAGCATGTTGTCGAAATGGAGCGCATGGTGGAGGTAATTTGATAGGAACTTGCCTGAATTTATGCTAAAACGTAATACCTCTTCATCACACTACCAGCTACCAGAAATCCCGGGTATGGAGATAGAATTTCCTTTGTAAACCGGAGATCTGGATTAACATGTATGAGTATGATTTTTTTCTACACACGATTGAATGAAATCATTACATATATCTAGTATTTTTCACTAATCCAATTGGAAATAACTAAAAATAATAGCGATGAATTTTTTTGGCAAAGCACAGGATCTGAATGTCTCACAAAATATAACATTCAATCATCATCTCACAAAAAAGCAATTAAATACTCAAAATATATCGTAAAAATAATGAATATATAACTGAATCATTAGAATACTACTGTGTTCAAAATATTCATCTTTGTTACATATATGGCTCGTGATCATTTTCAATGATAACATATGTTTTTTCACATCTTAACAATATAGGTATGAACATTCATTAGGTTCATCAATTTCAATATCAATAATTCGAGCCCATGAAAATAATTATTTTCAATAAATCGTTAAACTTCGAAGTATGATAACATCCTCATTCATAGCAGTGATTGCAGGAAGTGTATTGAGTTGTTGGACAGTTTCAACCGTACTTGACCAATAACCAAACACATCTACATTCTGATTTAGTATCAACAATATTATTAATCAAATTCATTTGATCTCATTCATAATTGAGTAGTATGTAGAATAATAATAATATCACTCGGCTGATCAATCACATGCCTTTCTCAACCCTCTATTCGGTACTCACACGGAGTGAAGAGTACACAGGTACGTGATAATTCAGAGTACAATAACGAATATTGAAATGAATATTTGATATCATGTCGATCCTTTATAGAATATTGAATGGTCCAATGATCGAGAACAATAATCCTAATACCCCGCAACAAAACTACTGTTGTGTGAAGTTCCAACTAATTACTAACATTTCTTTGTTTTCCCATTCCATCCTACCGCCTCCATACCTCATCATCACATTGTTCGCGTTGCTGTATGATTGTGATTTTCCTCTTGCTGGGGCGGCTAGCAAATGAGCCCCCCTCCCCCCCCTCCCCAGCCACGTCTACCACCACCGGTTACCCCTTTCCTTGGAGGCTGCCACGTGAAATGGGAGGCTCTGCATTGCATGGCCATAAATCGCACCTGTCCACTTGGTTGTTCGTTTTTCACTTCCCTCTCTTTGCTACAGGACTGAGACGGGTCAGAGAGACGAACCTTGTACAAAATGTTGAGAGGCTGTTTATTTACGTCTGTAATTAGATGTTGTGTGTTTATATGCTTTTATTTTTATATTTTTTTCGTATTGGACATACAGGTTCATTCATATTTATTACTGTTACGCTATACATGACGTGATATTCTAGGGAAATATATTCTTCTCTTATATTCTTGAAATTTATTTCAGAAACTTTGATGATTTCATCATCATTTTTGTTTTGTTATTATTAATGAGGAAAACCAAATTGAAAAAATGTTGTTCTTGATGAGCTATTACGTAGCATGGGCATATAATATCAAGCAATCCGTTACAAAAAAATGCGAAATGAAAATAAAATTATACGGTATTTTGCTGAGTTACAGAGAAATAGATCCGGGAAACGCCCTGGAGCATTTCACGAGAGATTGGAAATTAATTCTCTTTTAATTATGTTCCAAACAAACTTGGGTTTGTCATGAAAAAACTCTGTTAAGTCTGTTGATATGTTGATTCAAACGAAACTGATTATAGGCCTACTTTGAAAAATGAATGAAACATTATTATATTTGTTCGCAAATGAATTTCTCTGACATTATTTGACCATTCGATTAAATTATTCATATTGAACGTGCGTTCTATAATACCAAGGTGCAATTAGGTATGTTTTTACGCTGATTCTTCATAATAACCAGAATTTAATTATAATTTGGGAAAACTTTCGAGGTACATATATAATTACCACTCAAACTCAAGTGCCTGTATGGATTTTAAAGTTGAGAAATATATCTTAATGTCCATATTTTCATTTCAGGTAATCTATTTTAGTTTACTTATTTTCACAAGTTTCAGCAGTTGCGGGTATAAATTATACATGAGTAGACCAATATTTTTCAATAGTTATACCAACCTTATATAAAAGATAAATAAAAATATATTAACAAATTATTAAATATCAAATAACAAATGATAAAGAGACGAGGTAATATTAACAATGTGACGCTGAAGCATGATTCTAATTAATCCTACATCCACGTTAACGCGTGCTTTGAATTCGAGTATATCGACCTTTGAGTTGAGAGAACAATCTCCCCCAAACTAATTAGTTTTGATGACAAACGCGCCTTCTGAAAAGCCGGACGTTTTTTACTTCCGCTTACATGTCGTTACTTTCCGAAAGACAATGGGTTGGTTAGTGACCCCAGCTGACCGTACGAATAAAATACACCGTTAGGGCATCGTATTAAATAAATGACCCGTTATCATTTTACATATATACAGTTGGAAGTTTTGTTGTTTCGGAAGATATGAAAAAAAATTGATGGTAGTTTCAATTCGAGTGTCAAAACCTATGAGTTATTTGGTGGAAGAGTAATTTTCAGGATGATGAGCAAAGTAGAATGATTTGAATTAATTGTTTTTTATTCATAGAAAAGTGTTATTTCCAAGTATGAAAATTCTATCGAAATAATCATTGCCAAAGTGCTCTATGTTGCGGTTTTTATATATATATATATATATATATATATATATATATATATATATATATATATATATATATATATATATCACATATATGGTGATCATGGTTATATCCAGTTGAATTTCAAGTTAGTTCTTTTCCTTCATTATTAATTCTGTTGGTATTAGTAATTTTATTTTAAATCATGAACATATATTTTTGTTGATTAAAAATGGTGAATATGCATGTGAAACATGTTATTGAAAACTTTCACTCCTTTTTTACTCGCGTTTGAGAGCTGAAATCCATCTCACAGACCAAAACAAAAACAAAAACAATACAAACCAAAACATCATTTTCAAGGATGGGCCTATCTATTGTAACCACGACTGAATATAACTGAATAATTATTCAAGTTAATTATACTACGAAACTATTATATATTGTTATTACTGATTTTTCATTGTTTGATTCTATATTGATTCGTCATTATCATTAGCAACATTATCAGCAACTATAGGCCTACATGATTGATAAGTCAAATTATAAGTTTGGACTATGTTACCCAAGTTATTGAACTACAAATGAAAAACCCCGAACAGTAGTAAGTCTGAGTATGTCTCCTTCATATGTAATTGACTCAGTGGAACAGGATTAAAATGTGTACAACTCTCTACATTATTTCAATTATTGCGAAGGAAAAGAGTGTTAAGATCAGAAGATACCTACAAATTGGTGGAAGTGCCGTGTCAAGTTTTACTGTTCAACTTTAATGTTGACTTCATTCACATGATACAAATAAGTAGTCGAATAATCATCATGAAATCATCATATTATCACTATGCCTATGTAATAAATCATTTTCAATAATTGTTCATCAAATTTCAATTATATGATCAATTTATGAAATTGTATTGTATTGTATTGTATTGTATTGAAATTGTAAGTGAATTGTATTAGAACATAAACCTGAACATGAAACATGATATATTATACATGATTTAATTGAACATATGACATTTTAGGCCAACTACAATTGGCATACACTATGATTGTGATAATAGACGAATAGAACTCGCAACCGATTATGGAAAAAATCAAACTCCTATAATTACATCAATGACTGTATCGCGCGTCTGTGGTAGGCCTACGCATACCAAGATGGTGAAATGTAAATATCAAAAAGCATCACTTCGCATTCTAGGAAAGTCACCTAAACATACTCATATTATCAGATTATGTGGTTTCGTATGCTTAAATCAAAATTTCTTACATTTCTTCATCTTGCACACACACACACATATATATATATATATATATATATATATATATATATATATATATATATATATATATATATATAGGCCTATATATATATATATATATTTATATATATATATATATATATATATATATATATATATATATATATATGTATATATATGAAAATATATATATATATATATATATATATATATATATATATATATATATATATATATATATGGATATATGTGTTTTTTTGTTTCATATATATACAAATGAATGATTTCAGTTTCGATTTCAAAGTTTTGATTAAATTCAGCAATTTTCATGTCGTCTTCTCACGGGTGTTATACGTGAATAAAAGTGTGATGTGTAGGATGTTCTATACACGCATAGACTAGCATAGTTCGAGAAAGTTAATTAAATGGCCCTCAAAATCGTGGTCCGTAAAATTACTCTGTTGTGTACAAAATGCTTTGAAGTTTGTCACCCCAAGTGGTTCCTGTTAATAAACAGAGAGCTAATAGATGCTATAACTTCATCCATTATTTACACTGATGTTGTCGGATGTTGTGAACAAGTGACAATCGCCATAAACGTTAGGCACAGCTTGAAGCATTATAAAGCAGCATTATACTGATTACTGAACCTGAAGCGTTACATTATACCATCCATTTCGAAGCAGTGGATGCTCTAAGCAGACTGTGCGTATAGATTATAAGAATCTATATGTTCTCTGAGCTCGGTTATTATGATCATGAAGAGGAGTTGAAGCTGAGTTTTCATTTTATATTTGTCACTATGATCAAGTATTCAATTGATATATTTTCATTTCATATTCATATTTGATCTGGATACCTATTCATGTTTGTAAAATAACTTAAGTTATCCCGAATCAATAGTTTTTTAAAAATGTTTCAAAGGATTAGATTGATAAGAATAGTATATCCATTGCATCTGATTTATTCGGTTTTTAGGTCAATCGACTTAACTTTTCAAGTTTGAATTCTTCAATTTTCTGAAATCAGTCTGTCTCATTTCTTCAATGTGAAAAATATTCTGAAGATTCAAAACTGCGCAGTATTATTCTAGATGGATAGAGAAATTTCAATCTGAGCAGTGTACAATAATGGTGACTGACCGTTGGTATCCAAGAAAATAATCGATTTTGTTATACTTGAAAACCTTGTTACAAGATTTGAAAATCTCTAGGTTTTCAATATAATTTACATTGACAAGGATAATATTTCTCAATAGACTGTTTTATCATATGAATCCTGTGAAATTATCGTGATACATGAACATATTATTATTAAGAATCTAATCATGATCCATATCATGAATTATGATATAATAGATTATGATATAATTATTAATTAATGATGAATTATTATTCGGACAGGGAATAGAAAAATTAAATATCTTCAAAGTGGGTTATTTCTCTGTTGATTTTTTCTTCTTTTGTTTTTTAGCTTGAACTCTCCATACGTCGTAAGAGATAAAAACTGATTAACATTCTTGGCATTATTCCTGCATTACTTATCTTCTAACTTTGAACTGTAGGGATTTTGGCACAGTCGGTCAAGTATAGATTTTGAGAAATTGATGATCGTAAAATCTCATAATATGACGAGAAAGGGAAAGGTTTTCTATTTTGAGATGTTGTATGGCCTGGGATGTTTGAAAATTTGTATGAAAGTTGTAAGAGCTAGCGATTACCTCAGTGTTTGAATTTGAATTGTGTTATTACATTTCATGACCCCTCATCCCATAACACTTATGTGGCGTTTTCTCACGTATATGAAATTGTATATTATCATGTCTCCATATATATCATTCAAGAGATCTAATTGTAATATCTTTGTATATAAACACGAACAAAACGAATTGAGTGACACTCCAAGATCAGAAAAAGAATGTTATGGATAAGATAAGATATTGGACTTGAGGGCTGATCGAATTACAAATCGTCTGGAAGTTTCTTTTAAAATAGAACTAAACTAATGCTAAGAGCATAGAATGAGACTGCTGCACGGAGGTAAAATTCAATTGACCCGAAAACAATCAAGTCCCAACCAACTGACTAACCTACCGATTACCTTTCCCACCCCAACTTCAACTTACAATTTGTGATGTAAACTTGTGGAGGTGCCGAGCTCGCCATAATCGCATAAAACTATAAATGTTGAAAATAATATCTCCGATTCATTGTGATTTCCGATTATTCGATCACTCGATTATATTCACGATTTTCATAGGCAACATGATACACGTAACTATAAAAAAGGTAGAATATAGAATTAAAATATTAACCAGACAAACGCAGAAAATGCATTGTGTGATGAGCGCGATATCGTATTAAAGTAGGATCGGAAACTCTACACAAACGCGGAAGATGCAATGTGTGATGAGCGCGATATCATATTAAAGTAGGATCGGAAACTCTACACAAACGCGGAAAATGCAATGTGTGATGAGCGCGATATCGTATTAAAGTAGGATCGGAAACTATACACAAACGCGGAAAATGCAATGTGTGATGAGCGCGATATCGTATTAAAGTAGGATCGGAAACTCTACACAAACGCGGAAAATGCAATGTGTGATGAGCGCGATATCGTATTAAAGTAGGATCGGAAACTCTACACAAATTGACTCATAAAAAATGTACTCCGCCCAGCAACTGTAGAGTCTAGGAAGCTGTGAATCTTGGCAACATAATTCCGCTATCATTTCTATCTATTTGATAAAAAAAAAACATTCATCACATTATTTTCTTTAAAATCACTGGTTCGAATGGCTTGAATTTTTAATAGTGTGTGTCATATTTGTGTCATTCAGGAAAAATTTGGATTTTTTGGAGATATTTTATTTTTCACATTTTCTCGTCCAGCCTAATTTTATGGGATTTTTCAAAATTTTGAGATGATATTTCTCAAAGATGGTTAAACCGATTTGATGTAAAAACCAAACAGTTCAAAGTTGGATGAGTCTACGTGTACAAAAAAGTTAGATTTCAATCGGTCAAACCATGTGACCGGTCCAATTCTTACAAACAAACAAAATAATGAACAAACCAATAAACGAACAAAAAACACAGAGACAAAACTTCATAAGAGTGGTATGGAGGTCTTCGCTATCCTTTGAACAGTAAATGAAAATGATCTACAATAAATAATCAAATAGAATAAAACAATAATAAAGTAATAAAATAATCTAATAATATCAAACATTGTCGAATGAATAAAAACTGGCACCACCACATATTTGTTACATTGGCCATGAACACAATTTTGTTATCTGCAGTTGTGTATGTAATTTTACTAAGAATAATAATAGAATTAATAACTCGAATATGGGTGATAGCACATAATGAAAAGAGGGCGCTGACGAGCGTATACCGAAATTAAGTTGGCTCGGTTGTGTGCCATGAGCTTCGGAATAGGCCTACTTTCAATGAAATGTGGTTGAGGTTCAGTTAAGGCCAAATACACAACCAATTCGACTTTATTCCGGTATTACTATTCAGACGCCCCATAAAAAACTGATATTTCTTCATAATTGTTCTCGGATAACCATAAGACCACTTTTTTCAACATAATATAATAGCCTTCCTAGGATTTAGTGATCATAATGTGTCAGTATAATGTCATGTCAGTAACATTATCATTATCAGCCGTCCGTTTTTATCAGTCAGTTAAAGTAGCTCCGAAATCTTTTGCCAGTTAGGCATTTTCCGTGTCCAGCCGTAGGAATGAGTTTTTGTGAAAGTCCATTCACCTATCATCACTCCATCGTTTCATTATCACTCGCTCATTAAACTGATACGAACTAGCTGTTGGCGAGGTCATTAGGCACCATTGAAAAAAACATTACATCAAGCATGAGCATGTGTAGACCTACATGATAGAGTCTCTCCGTGGATTCACGCACTCACGCCTCACGCACAGCCTCGTTATTTCGTTTTGACTGTTACACAACGTTTCCACGCGAGAAAAAGGAGATAACAGTAATCAGGCGTTTGAACTGTCGCAGAGAATGATGAGGAAGAAAAATGTGATTATTAGAAAATTGAGAAAAATGTAAGATGGTGCCAGTGGAGCAAATACACGAGATACGAAAATGTGAAAGCGAAAAAGAAAACTCCAACACGATATTGACGTTAGTGTGTATTTAACGATACATCAGCGATGTCGATGTGATTTCATGTAATTAGTAATTTACATGATCAACATTTTAATTAATATTCATGATGTTAAAAAATCATTGTTACATTCTAGGTAGAGACTAGTAAAGCGTAACATCGACATCGAATATTTCTATAGAAATTTCTAGTTGGATAATTACGGTTTTAATTACCATTCATGTTTTTAATCATATTATCATTACATTCTTTAGTTAACCATTCAATACATCCAGGGAATCACCCAATGAACACGAGTGAATCTCATGTTGAAAGTTAGTTATTTTCAAATTCTAATTAAAACAAGGTGAAATCAAATTGTTTGAGTATACGAAGAAGCATGTACAAGCATGAATTTATAAATTGTGTTATATTCAAGTATAGATATATATGTATATATATATATATACATATATATATATATATATATATATATATATATATATATATATATATATATATATATATATATATATATATACATATATATGGATATATATACATATATATATATAAATATAAATATATATATATATATATATATATATATATATATATATATATATATATATATATATATATATATTTATATATATGGTAATACTGGCTTTGCGGAGATTTGCCTTTCTGGGATGAGTGTGGGTGGTTCTGAAAAGAACCCTGTAAAAAACCTGAAACCCTGTCACCCTGTTCATATATATATATATATATATATATATATATATATATATATATATATATATATATATATATATTCACATATATATAAATATATACATATATATATATATATATATATATATATATATATATATATATATATATATATATATATATATATATATATATATATATATATATATATATATATAGAGAGAGAGAGAGAGAGAGAGAGAGAGAGAGAGAGAGAGAGAGGAGAGAGAGAGAGAAGAATAGATAGATACATTCTGGTTATAATCTGGGATAGTCACTATATCATTAACAATTATCCAAAATGAGTCTTGAGTTGCCAAATTCGATGACAACAAGTACGCTTGTGGCTACATGAATTGTTTTCTTCTTAATCAAAAATGCCAAATTGACATAACATATACGCATATTTCACCGCTGATTTTTCAATAGATTCCATGTGAAGTTGCGAGTGTGTGATTGATTGCTAGTTTCAGTGCGTATATATTCTTTATGCTTCATTCTCTTCAATCATTACCAATGATTACTCTCTGTATTACATGCTCTAGCTTTCCTCTTTTGTTATTGATTTTTTTTTCATACATATGTATATGTATTATGTAGTATAATGTTCTGAGGTCAATTAATTTATGTGACCGTGATTAAACATAAAAAGTCTTTTGAACCATTTTCCAATTTGTATATTGTTCTCTTTGATAATGTGTGATTGTATTCTCTTCAAATTTTAACTTTATGAAGTATACTTGAAGTATGTTATCTTGATAAATAACAATATTCAGTTTCACTAAACCCAAATAAGTTATAGATACGATAATCGTAATCGCACAATACGTTGTGTTATATTTATCTGCCTTCATAGATATGATCTTGATTCTTAGATTCTTTCAGATAAGATAAAAATTGTGAAGAAAAGAATTATCAAAAAATAATTGAGAAAAAAAAAGAATTACGGTTGGTTAATCAAATACGTAGTGAAAAGATACACAAGGAGTGTATGACAAACAAAACATGACCTGAATGGAAAGCACAATTTCAGAACAATATGGTGAGAGGTAGGCTTGAAGATGTAAGTGATGATGCCTGCTGTCACGTGATGGAGAGTTTAAAATAAAAGCTTTTTTTCTGAGATGTGAGAAGAAGACATATAAATCTCGGAAAAACAGTATAAAGGTATATATATATATATATATATATATATATATATATATATATATATATATATATATATATATATATATATATACACACACTTTCATGTACTCCAGCCACTCTTATCCTCATATATATACTGGAATTAACTGATTTTCAGGGTGTATTTTTCGTGATCACATATACAATGGGCTCTTCACAAATCATAGTTTTTTAGTACATTCATATGCATATGAAAATTCATGAAGAAGGTGTACTCAGATCAATAAACGCTGTCGATTTTCAACGTATCAATCATTATTCCATGTGTTCAGAAAAATTCATAATTCCTGTATTTTCGAAAACACGATGCAATCTCACCTATGTTTCTTACCATCTGGGAAGTAGAATGGTATACAAGATTCATACAAGACATAAGTAATACAATACAATGAATACAAGTATTCATAAAATACTCAATCGGGAATGTGCGATCAATTCATACTTAAGAACAATGTTTTTCTCCCGAAATTCACATTACAATTTGGATAAAATATACGCGTATTTTGATTATTGTTTGCCAGTTTGGATGCGTACAATGCCGGTACATTATGTTCTTGATGGATGAATGTGCATTCTGATATGGATGTGGTTCCTCGGGTGACAGAAAGTGTACAAATATCTCACGATTTGAAAATGTAGCTTTAGGTTTACACATATTCTTTGAGAAATATCGTCTAATTACTCTAATTTATATATTGTATTGGAAAATCACTTCTAAACAAAGTTTAAATACGATTCGAGAATACAATTAATTTTGATGCAAACGAATGGAAACAATTTATTGAGTTATTCATAATATCTTACGTACGCTTATTAGTTCATTATTCAGTGTTTGTTATTTTTTGTTCCTATTTCCAAATACTTTTACTAACATAGTTAGGTAAGTGCATAATAACTAGGAAAAAAATGTCAACTTGGGTTTGCCAGGCCCAAGTTCTCTTCCTTCTATTCCTCTTCTGCTTGTTCCTGCTCTTCCTCCTTCTTCTCCTTCCACCATCTAAATTCTTCTCACCACCTCCCTCCACTTCTTTCTATCCTTCCACCGATTACGGCTCTCAAATTCAATCCATCTCTTCTCGATCTTACTTATCTAGTATATAATTCTCACATTTGAAGTTACTTATGCAGGTAGTTAATGCATATACATATATTTATAGGCATATATACATATGTATAAAATATAGAGTCATACTTATCTGGTATATTCTCGCATTTGAAGTTATTTATGTAGGAAGTTAATGTATATAAATATATATATATATATATATATATATATATATATATATATATATATATATATATATATATATATACACATATATCTGTAGCTTATAATCACTACATCTGGTCAAAAAAGGGGGTGAAATGTTGGGAAATATCTCTAGTAAAATGGGAAATAGAATATGTCGCTTTCAAAGAAGTGACACTTATTCGAGTAACATCTTCTGCTGGTCATCCCACTTCATGCAGTTGACCTACCTCTGTGCCATACACGGGATTTGAAGAGGGTACTAAAGGAACTGCGCCTAAACCCGTATAGATGTCAGCAACCGAATTCTATTATGAATTGCTTTTTCGCACAGTTAAGTGAAAAAAATCGAACGAATCGAGGTCTTTCGTCGAACCGTATTAATCATGTGGTCGTTCATGCTACACACATGATGTATGTCACCTGTGATATTTATAGAAACGATGTCAGGTAGATCAGTCGTTCGTTTTCTATGAACTGTCATTCAGGCGACCGCGCTTCGATTCTCGCCATGGTCGATCATTCTGAAAGAGGTATTTCGTTGGTTAATAGATATCCTTCTGAACAGGCCATGACCGTATATCTTTCCGAATCATCCTTTCATCATGTGATATTATTTTCCGATCAGCTCATTCATCATTCAACGCCGCAAATAGATCTTCACATCGAAGTGCTCAGTTGGGAAAAAATATGAATATGAATAAATACAAAATGCAGGATGGAGAGGAGAGGAGAGGAGAGGAGGAAGATCATATTAATCATTTCTATAGCAGAAGAAACTATATTTCAATGACACTTTTGATTGAAGATTTACTACCGCTTTCATTATATATCGTAATCATTGAGATTTTTGTTCTCTCTAATGAAAATTTCGAAATTGTGTACTCTCCTGGAATTTTTACATCAAGATTCTATTATTCCTTACATTAGTTACTCAAAATTGATTACCAATAATTAATAATTCCTGATTTTGCAACTGTGGTGCTCCATACCAGCGATCCTACCTTATTCTTTGAGGCTTGATTGCGAAACAATAATGTTATATCAAGTTTCTATGCCAAGTTTTATAAAAATATGCGTTTGCCCGTTTGCTTCAAACAAACCCTCAATGCATCTTGCGTTGTGAGATGAGCTCAGAAGTTCGGAAATCCAAAATAAGAAATATTCTGTCGCTCAATCCCCATCCACGGACCTTGGATCACTTCAAACGTTCAAAATATCACTGCCTTCCTGTTTTTTCAGCACTTATTTTGATCGTTCTGAATTAATTTGGTGACACTTTTTGCTTGGATTCAATTGGTTTCAAAATAGATTGATTTGAAAAAACATTATGTAAGTGCTTTCTTCGTTATTTCCCATCCGAGTATAAAAAAAAATCACTAAAAATGTGTATGGTACGTCTTTTCATATTCAGTGAAACTTTAAAAGCTTCCGAATAATTTGAATTTTCCAAGTATTCGCCCTCTGGGTTGTATTCTTATAGAGATTTTCCGAACTTCCGGATTTTTTTCCGAAGAAACCGTTCGACCGATTCCTTTTAAAAACAATCTCAACCTATTCTGGGGTAACAGAAATATGCGTGAAAAGTTCCAAGTCGATTTGTTCTTTCTGACCTGTATGCCGCGTCAAAATTAACAAACAAAGAAAAAAAAAACGAAAAATCCCATAAAATGTGAAGCACAATTTTTTTCGGTGAATGGAATGTATATCTTCGCCACACTCATCTAATTGTTATCTGTTCAGTCAGTAATTAGTCTCGTGACTTATGCTTACATGTGGAAAGTTAAAGTACTCCGAGACTTTGTCTTCAACTCAATTTGAATCATTCATCAAGAACATAAACATCAGAAACTAGTTCCACTTTTGCACTTCTGGATATTTGAACCTCAAATAGCTGTATGAGTTGTAATTAAAATGAAAAGGTTTCACGTGTGATTTAATAAGTATGGAAAGCTATTTAATCTTTGTGATGTGAATACTCCATTACTCTCATCCACAAAATAATTAAGCACCTCTTTCAGAATGACCCGCAAAACTATACGACCATCCCGCCAAGGATGCCATACCTTTAATGTTCTTTTCGTCATAAATTCGCATTCAATGTTCGAGGGTGTGAAACTGTGAATATAGCATAAAGTTTTCTCATCAAATATATGCTTGCGTGTTCACTCACTCACGCACTGACAGCCTCGTTTTATTTGGGTTTACGTTAACCTTGGTTGAACATCGAAACTTTTTTTTTCAAGATGGATGTGTCTTCCTCTTAGACACTCCACTTATTGGAAGCGTCACTTTTTCCCTCCGAAATGAAAAATGAAATTGTTCAATCTAAACACGGAAACGAATAATATAATGTCAGGTTCTACACGTGAATATTTTGGATCACTACTGTCTACTAATAATTTGTAAAGAAGAAGTTTATCTCAGTGATGTAAGATCTTCTATTAATAAAACACATTTTTTAGAACTATCAAATTCATTTCTTACTAATAAACTGTGGGGACTTTTTATTTTTTCCAAAATCTAATATCATTGAATTGGAATAATGAAAAAAATCATAGAATAATGAAAATTACGTTCTATAGACTCTTCCATATTTCCAATAACATATAATATTTCATATAATATCGTATTATGAATATTAATTTTCATATCATTCCAATGACTGATATGATTTGGTGTTCATGGCTAGGTATTAAATATAATCCATCATTGGCAAACACCATTAAATTATATTAAAGCCACTGGTGTATTAATTAGCAATTACCATCCATGTTGTTAATTCTCGTCACCACTAACGTGAACTGATTTAATACGCTGTGTAATAGAGAAATAATTCCCTCCAATATGTCATTAAATGGGAAGTACTGCTCATGTAACACATAGCAAAACTTTGGACAGGAACAGGATTCTCATTTCTGGACAATATAACTGTTGTAAACAATCTCTTTACTGAACTATTGCCTACAACCAACGAATTAACGAACTATTATCTTTACATTCCTATTTATTTATATATCAGAATGGAATGAACGTAATTGTGGTTTATATTTTATAAAGTTACTCGACTGAATATACACTTCATTCTCATATATTTGCATGAAAACAATAGTATCATATATATATATATATATATATATATATATATATATATATATATATATATATATATATATATATATATATATTTATATATATATATATATATATATATATATATATTTGTATATATAATATATATATATATATATATATATATATATATATATATATATATATATATATATATATATATATATATATATATATATATACACGGCAGTCGGGTTAAGTGATCACATGCGGCAATCACAACATAAGGCCACAGATTGAGACGGTACCAGTTAACGATTGTACTGAATTTTAACACCAGACAAGTTCAGTTCCTTTTGTTAACAGATGGACTCGAAATTAGCAATTCATATGAATTCAAACTTTCCGCGTAATTATGAATTTAATGTGCTGTACGTCAACAGAAATACAAAACAGCTGACGTCTGGAATACTGATTCACAAAAACAAATCCAACAAGTACAATTCGAAGTTGAGAGGTGTCTCAATTTAATTATCGTATTCTTTTGCATAAGTTCGAGAAAGATTATTTCATTATTTAGAAAATTTTCAAGATGATTCAAATTCGTATCAGCATTTTCATCGAAATAATTAGTCTTCCATGTAGGCCTACACCACTTTCGTATCGTAAACTCTGTCTATATATCAGAAGAACAACAGTTACTCTCCACATGGTCTTTAACTATGAATTTATGATTTTTTTCAAGGAAAATATTTTTGTTTCATTCACAATAGACCATTTCATCCGTGGCAGACTCATATCTTTCAAGGTTGAATAAATAATAATATACTGGAATAAAAATTCCATTCCAGAGTATATTCACGTTCTTCACATTATTCGAGCACGGTTGCAAATACAATTCAGTAGCTACTAAAATCACAATTTCAAATGTGATTTAATATGTTTCAGTATTGCTATGTAGCTGATGCTGCACACTCATGCATGTATCGCAGTATCTGTTGCATTTCGATAGCAGAGTACAGTATGCGACATGCATTTAATTAGTAGTGACAATTGTCAGCTCTGTAATCAGTCCTAATACAGTTTTACATGGTCTGAACATTCATATACATCACTGACCATGCACAGTTGATCTCCCGCCGAACACACAAATTAAAGTATCATAATACAACGACCACGCGTTCACCAAGCTATTTTAGAGAAAGAGTTTATCGGAAACACGATTTGTCAGTTGGTATATAACAACAATTATGAATCACGTATATTATCAAAATTCGATTTCATGAATGATACATTTTTTGAAAATAGTTTTAATAAGTCAGCGGATTAATATGTTTTCACTATGGTTACCATGGTATAGACCTATATGTGACTGAATTAATAATGAACTTAAGTACCACACTTTTATTTTTCGTTAATGTTGACCCAGTTGTCCCAATTTATAATTAGTGAATTAATCAATAATTAACGAACTAATTATCTATCGCTCTTGGTTACGTATGCAATTTCCGTGCCTAAACTATTAATTGAGCAATTAATATTCAATTTTCAGAGTGTACAACTGGCTCTGTATGTTATCAATATCATGTTGGAATAATATTTCATATATTTATATATATATATATATATATATATATATATATATATATATATATATATATATATATATATATATATATATATATATATTTAAGAAAAATGAACATAATCATCCATACTGTGAAATTGATGAATATGTATTCGTACTAATAAATGCTAATAATAAGTACTAATTACTATACAAAAATTTATGTCCACAATAATGGTTACCGAAATATGTATATATATATATATATATATATATATATATATATATATATATATATATATATATATATATATATACATGTATATATATATATATATATATATATATATATATATATATATATATATATATATATATATATATATATATATATGTATGAATAACTCTATTGAAACGTATACATCCCCATTTTCTCCGAGAGTTGATTTATATACCTTGTCACAATTAATAAAGATTCAGAACTGTAAATAATATGGGCATTTGATATTGTCCAAAGGTATGTTTCAAATAAGGCTACAAATTGGGTCACACAATCACTCAAGTGTACCCAATTGATTACATTTTCAGATATTGAATGACTAATATATCAGCATATTATCATTACGATCGAACAATCGTACAAGGTTGCTGGTACTACATGTTAACTCGACTGTATATACTCTCAGTTGAGAGGTAACATTCTACTCTGAATCGAGTCAACCAAGTGATGTTGAAAATTACACTTTTTACAAGAATCTTCATCAAGTTTGAAACTTGGGAAAGAAAAACGAAAAATGTAGACAGACTTCATCTTTTATATCATGGAGCAAAATATTTAATAAATTCAAAAAAGAAAAATTAATAACGAGCGAAAACATAATCATTCAAAATGTACGTTGTCATTTCTTTCATTTTGTCTTATTAAACATTTTATAAAACTCTTGCTAACTTATATGTCATTCAAAAACGATAAAAGTTCGCTACAATTTATTTGTATTAACTCCGCTCTATTAACTGAATATGCTGAGCTGATGCAACTTAACTCGCACACTGAGCAACAATTCGAATATACTATTATTGATTGGAATATTGAACAAGCAGCCGCCCCTCTTGACTCAACTTATAATTATACTGCTCATACTGGCTTATACTGTTCATATACTGCTCATACTGCACATACTTCTCACACATAGCTTATACTGCTATATTCTGCTCAGTAATTGTCTCTGCTTTAGCACCTTAATTCAGTCGGACGTGAGTGTGAGGCAAGTAGATGACACATTAGTTCTAGCAAATATTATTCCCTCTCATTATCTGTATGATTTTATTTATCCATTAAAATATTCATATTATTCTTTTACTTCCCATTTTATTCGCTCATTCGTGATTACAAATAACTTGGTGGTTTTGGGCTCGTTAAGCAAACATAATTATTTTCTTGAGGAAATTTTACTTTTTTCATAATATATCGCGCCAGTATGAAGAAATTATGAGGATACAAAGAAAGAGAAAACTATTCGTTTCTCTTTACCGATATTTTCCGAAATATAACACATGTTATACTTCATTTTCTCGAGTACCGATCGTGATATATCCCACAGAATAGAGTTAATCGTTGATTCTAATTGCAATTATTCTAGAGAATGGAGAGTACTCCACATGTTCTGAAATGAGAATCCTGAATTATAAGTATGATAATATACATATTCAATCATAAATTTTTACTGTTTGTAGCTTATGTGAACCGTGAACGCCGAAATAGTTCCTACAATATTTGCCACGACTGCTTTAACCCCACTATCCTTCACACTACCTGAGAAAACTTCGTCTGATCCTACGCCAATTGTTCTCAGTCTTCATTACAATTCGTCGTTAAACCTTAAGAGTCTACGGAAGTCGATTTAATTACGTATCAGTTTTTTTGTGATAAATTTTGAAAGGTATAAGATATCAAAATTCTGATATGGGGAGAAATACAGATAATTATAATAGCTTCAAGACGATATAAGTTATGACTATTTTGCATAACTGTGAAGCGTCGACAGCTAAACGATCTAATTTTTTAGCTGTCGACGCTTGAAAGTTATGCGACAAGACTTGAATAGTTATAACTTATATCATCTTGAAGCTATCATAATTATCTGTATTTCTCCACGAACTAGAATTTCTATATCTTATACCATTCAAAAGTTATCACCAGAAAACTGATATGTCACTAAATCGACTCCCGTGGAATTATATATGAATTATATAATGAATTATATAATAAGTTGGATAGTATATTATAACTTATATATCGTATAACGGCAGCTCTATGATGATTGGTATGACCTGAAACGATTAGGTAAGATATGGGAAAAACCAACCACCATAATAAGGCTAAGATGAATTAAAATAATTCTGCTAATAAGTTACTCATTAGTAGTTGTGCTATTGGGAACCGCAATACTTAAATATGCATTCTGAAATGTATTAAAAAGCTTGTGTAGGTGTTAGCCCGGTCAAATATATTAGACTGTGGTGATACCACAGAGTGAAGAAGTTTTTAAAATTCTTGAAGTTTTAAAAACTCTATCACATGGTGATACTAGCTGTTAGTGGCAATTGACGACTAGTGATTGACCTACCCTCAAACGTCACGAAACAAACCATCCAATCAAATGGGCTGTTTGTTATGTGGGTAAATTGACATTGCCTATCAGAGTATCTCTAAATGCCCACATGAAGTATAGATCAAGGTGGCCTGCCGATAAGCCACGCCTATGACTAGTGGTCAATTGGTGGTTTTCTGATGATCACCAAGCCCACCGAGCTTATTAAATCACCCACACTTTATGATTTACTACAATATAGATATTTTGTTGATTATTCCAATCAACAGAATCGATATAGCAGTTTTTCTTTCTTCTACTTTAAACTTTTCACTTTTAATTTCCTACTTTTACTACTTTCAAACTCTTCAAACCGGTAGAAGAATATTTAATTATCTTTTCACAGAGATACAAGAGAGCAACAACAGAGCCAGATTCAAATTCGAATTAAATAATTTCTTATTGAATAATTTATTTTATAGCCTAGACGAATATTTTATATACAATTGATTTACTGAAAATTTACTTTCATATATATCTATGTATGATGATTCGTTTTATTCAATCATCTGATGTGGTTTACACAATACCTTTGTTAATTACCCACGAAAAAAATACAATACAATAGGCCATGAAGTAGATTCGAATCAACACAGAAATACCACATACATATTATCAAGAAGAATGAACTCCAGCAGTTCTTGGGAGCCGATGCACTTATGTAAGTAAGCATTTTAAAAGTTCAGTTCAGCTCATATTTATAATCACCTATCAGTTGTATTCTAATAAACAGCATGGTCACCGAGCTAACTAATATTTGTGCCACATAATACAATTTTATTCATACCTTTCCTAATTCAAAAGAGCAAACAATACGAAAAGTTGTTTTTACAATGTTAGTAGATGGGAAGCTTAATTCCATGCCATGTAAATTGAATCTTGAAATCCAGGTAAATAATCTTTGTATAGAATACTATAAAATATTTGTGTATAATTTTCTCCTATTCAGTACTGTATTCATACTATGGAGTCTACAATGAAAACGGTTATACATTTCATTTCAGATTCCGCAAGAGTAACTTTAATTATCCATCAACCTTTTGAGCACGAAGGTGAGGTTTACTTCCAAGTGGTCACATCAAAGCGGGGTGCCATCTTTATTAAACTGACCAGCTTTATGTGTTGGAAACATGTTTGCGTCGAGGCATGACGCCGTCACGGAGCGTCCCGACGGTGGTTTTCTTCGCCAATATTGACCGTACTTGATTAGACGTATCAAGACCAACGTCGGACATTAGTATCTAATAATAATATGCCATATTCGACACACGTAGACACGATAAATGAGAATGAACGAAATGTGATTGGAAACTTATCTCTAATAATAATTTATGGAATACCGGAACAAGAACCATATGCATTTCGATTCCTTTGTGTTTAGACTGGTTTCATCGTTTTTCACAATATAAATGATTCAACGTAGCATACTTGCATCGGATGGAAACGTCTTACCTCAAGAATGATACCCTTGGTTCGATCCCCACCACCGTCCACCTTTACAGGGTTTTTTCGTGGTTTTCCACGGTAGTCTAGGAATTCTGGGATAAGTCCTACAATATAGACCACGACCGCTTCCTTCCTACTATTCTTTTCATCTCATCACCTAAGAAACCTTCATCACTTCATCCCACCATATCATTGTGCATTCGTCCGACGCCAATATATATTAGTTATCATTACAGTGCGTCGTTGAACTCAATATTTATATATATATATATATATATATATATATATATATATATATATATATACATATATATATATATATATATATATATATATATATATATATATATATATATATATATACATATATATATATATATATATATATATATATATATATATATATATATATATACATATATATATATATACATATATGTATATATACAAATATATATATATATATATATATATATATATTATATATATTGATATACATTATATCATATATATATAATTATATTTATTCATATATATATATATATATATATATATATATATATATATATATATACATATATATATATATATATATATATATATATATATATATATATTATATATATATATATATATATATATATATATATATATATATATATATGTCAGGATGATTCAATATATATAATGTATTGCCTAGTACCTTCTAGTCTTGTACTGTATGATCCACAATTGAATGAACAGTAATTGTGAAGATGTTCAAAAAAATTGTATCATCCCTCAACTTATGAATGTAATGTTTACAGTTTGTTTTATGAGTTATATTGTAATTAATTATTTCTGCTGAAGGGAAAAATCGAACTTTCAGTGAATCTTTCGATGATCCTTTCTGTCTTTCTCAGCCCTAATTGGGAAACAAAGACTTCGTGTCGAGTTTCTAATGTTATAAAAATAAAATGAGAATCCTTTACCAGACTCTCAATGCCATTAATTATATCCGTTCTGTTTGTTGGTGTTCTTTTTCCGGTATTGTTTGGTGTTTTGCTGGCGGACTCTAGTAAATGTTCTTTTCCAATAAGAAATGTGAGAACTGAAATCTGTTATCTCCTTAATGAAATCATGTTCAATATTACCTGAATGAAAGCAACTGGGTCATAGTAATCTATCCCAGTCAACGGTTCACAATTGTAAGATGAAAATAACTACACGGTGGATAATGTATCAAAGAAGTGAAATGTAGTCATTTATCATATTAGTCTTCGAGCTCTTTGTATAAATACAAACACGCGCAGTGCAGTTTGTGTGCGAAAGATTGCTAATACCTCTCATTCTAATTGTCCGCCAAACTCATTTCTGAATGCATTTTAAATATATTTGCCAATGTATTTGAATGAATTTTTGAAATGCCTTCTCATCTGAAATGCATGCAAACTAATTAATTATGATTTGAAATCAATATATAATCGATATGAATCAACAAGAATTAATACGTAAATAGGTGATTATTATCCTTGTACCATAATTTCAACGATTATGTTAATGTTATTTACACAATGGGCATATAATTTTCTTATTCAAACCTGGTCAAATTATATTTATTTTGTTATTCTCTAAAATGTTGTTATCGATAATTTTCTAAAATTTTGATTTATTGATTTTTATTATTCTGTGTTTTTGCAATCTTATAATGTAAGACAGAGTCTTGAATAAAGATACATATATATATATATATATATATATATATATATATATATATATATATATATATATATATATATATATATATATATATATATATATATATATATATATATATATATATAATGATGAATCATTATTATTAGGCAAACGCGTTATGTGTTGACGCGTTGATGGATGAGCTGAAAAATATCAACTTACCTTTGGATTGGTTATCATATATATACACCTTGAGATCCAAACCATTACTTCACCGCCATCTTATTTTTCCCTATTAATTTCTATGATACTAAAGAAGGCTTTGTTTCAATCGTTTACAATTAAGTGGTGACACCTGTGGCTTGGATTTAATTGGTATCTTACTAGCTTTGAGTGATTTAGGCCCGGTATTACTAAGGCCCAGTATTACCAAGGCCAGTTAGTATTTATCTGAGAGTTGATGAAAACAAATAGCATAGGTAACCATGGTGATAACAAATTTGAACTGTCAGATAAAGGCTAACTGGACTTGGTAATACCGGGCCCAAGTCCAGTTAGTATTTATCTGGGAGTTGATGAAAACAAATAGCATAGGTAACCATGGTGATAACAAGTTTGAACTGTCAGATAAAGGCTAACTGTACTTGGTAATTCTGGGCCTTACAAAAATTACATTATATATTTTTTTACATCAAAACGGCTGATTCGATTTGAGTGAAAGTTTGAAATAATGTGTATAATTATCATATTAAAAGTTTGTAAGAAATTTAACTCTCTCGGGTGAAATTTTTTTCACGAATGTTTTCCTCTTGGTTATTCTCATGGGATTTTTGAAAACTTTGAAATGAGTTAAACCGATTGCGCCTCAAAACTATACAGTATCGAATTAGATAAGGACACTTAGGCTATATATGCCAAGTTTCAACTGATATCAAATTTTTGTTTGACCTGTGAAGCGCGAACAAAAAAAACAAAAAAGGCACTTTTCTTCGGGTATGGTGAAATTGAGTCTTCGCTTCGCTCATTCAATAACTACGAACATATTTTCCACTTTCAATGGTCTATAAACCATAATAGGGTTCAACAGAGTGAATATAATATTCCAAATAATAATAATTTATCATCCATGCTAGATATTTTACAAAATCATCAATATTTAAATATCTTGGTTGACTACATGAGATCATTTCATAGAGGACAACTTGGGCCTGATTTATTCCATGTTCCATGATCTTAGATATTCCTATTGAATGTGATATGAGAGATAGTAGTACATTTTCCTACAATCATTACATGAAGTAAACTTCAAAGATACTTGTTGCTCATGAATGAGATTAATTGTAACGATTACTCCACTAAAGAAATCAAATCTTTCAGCATGATTTTTACAATTCAAAGCGAAACCAATTGTCACAGTTGTCATTACCCCAAGATGTCGTATAAGTTTTTCGTTCGATATGTTTTCCCTTGTTTTATTCATGTGGGCCTATAGAAGTTGGAAGGGTATTTTGGAGTGATAGATAAATATCAGATAGATCTGATTTTATTCCAAGTGAATGATCTGTTTAGTTTGGAAGTTATATAGGAAGCATTTTCATTATATTTTTAATATTAATGACCAACTCAGCTTATAATGCACAGTTGGACCTCCCGCTTTTTCACGCCTTCAATTATTGGATTATTGGAATATTGGAATATTGGAACAGTTCTATGTATTTTCATGCTACAAATATGTTGTTCAAAGTTCAACAATAAGCAATAGTTAGGTGAAAGATTAAAAATATGATGATTTGTGGTCTGTGTTTTTAAGGAAACAGAGATTGAGTTGATCATTAGAAATCATTCCACTCCTTTATTACTCTTGAGTCTCATTCTAGTTCCAAGTTCAATAAGATTTCATGTACATTGTATGTTTCTGATCTTTTCTATCAAAATGGTTGGATGTGCTCCTCATCCTTTTTACATCTCTTCTATCAGATTGCCCTTGTGTTGTGTAGATTTACAATCCAGCTACTTTACTTCTTCTGTCTGAAGGTTCCTAATTTGACTGTTTGAATAGAGTTGTAACACTTTCGTGCTCATACTTTGTAATCATTCTCTCTCTATCTCTCATGAAGATTTAACCCTAACCTGACTTTTATTAAAAGCACTTGTCGAGTCAAGATTCCTTCATTTTAAATCTGGTTTGATGTCAGCTAAGAGGAGATGACTATTTTTTACTTTTTGAATTGATGAATTTGCTTCATCTTGCTTCACTTGAACTTGAATTGATGATTGTTTTTACATCTCAAATAGGAAACTGTGTTGTTTATTCTATTGGGTCAAAACTATTGAATATTCTTTTAATCCTGATGAAAATTGAGCCGTGTGTTGAAAAAAATTTCCAGTTGAAAAAGTTATTAAAATATTGGAAATTTGATTTTAAACCTCATTTTCACCTATTAGAACGTGAGAATGACTGGAACCGGCACTTCCACCAATATTACTGAAACTTGTCATGATATGTGTTACAATGAGTTATTGCAGGCAAAAACCAAACTAAAGTGAAGGATATATATACAACAAACTCACAACAACATAAAGTTTAGCCTTAATATGACATTTACACGAAAGTATCTCTGTACAATCTCGATACGGAGCCAAAGTACGGCACAGTGGAGAGCGTTACAGTTATATATCTCAATATATTATCATCAATTTGTAATTTATCCTTCACTGATCTCCAAGATATTTCCCTACTATATAAACGCGTGAGTCCGGAGATGAAGTAGAAGCACACAGTGTGAATAAATAACTCGTATGACTACATCATACGATATATAACGTTAACCTTATTCTATGTTTTATTATTATTTTATTATTCAATAATTCCTTTAACCCTCCTCCGAGGAAATCGGAATAGTTAGCAGTTTATAATTATCAGCTTACTAAAACTTATACATGTAGCTTATAACAGTATAATTCATACTTATATGTTCAATCTTCAATACAGTTTGCCAGACACAAGTAATACTTCAACTTTTGACTATTTTTCTATTATTTTTACTGAGGTTCACAAACGCACTACAATGATTTCTAAGATCTAACAGTGATGGTTTTATTAATAAAATATTATAAATTCCATTGGGAAAATCTTTCAAAAAATATACTTTTCATGCCCAGTTACGCCGACACTTTTTAAATATATTTAAAGTGCGTGATGCCGATTTTTTTCTCAATAACACCGAAACTTGATACAAAACATCTACTTATACAAATTGTACAAATTATACATAATTATAAATTATAATTACTGAATCATACTTATACTTATACGTGAATTTATATTCATACTTATAAATCATACTTGAATCATACTTATACAAACTATACCGAATTATAAAATATGAATCACAAATTTTGATTTCTCTCTGAAACCGAGAGGATTGAACATAATTTAGATGGGGAAGAAATGTATTTAAATTAATGATAAAATTGTAGTTAATATAGACAAATGAGGAGAGAAAAAAAACCAGAGTTGTTGATATAAAAATCCATCCAACCAGACTTTAGGGATTGTGCAAGTATGTACTGAACCCATTCGTGGAATAATTTCATGAGATGAATTAATAATAATCCTCATCAAAACGGAAGAAAAAATAAATAGTTTCATGTTTCATTTTTGATTGGATGTAAATGGGTTGGTAAAATTGCCCTCATGATGCACTGTCCAATCGATCCTACGTTCATCCATAGCTTTAATTTTGCAACAATGATTTTGTATCAAGTATCAATATGATTAAAATGAAAATGATTTAATATGAAAATAAAAATGTGTAACAGCGACTACGCTTTGAAGCTATATTTTAATATAGCAAATTAAACATCGAATATATTGATTTCTACTGCAATACAATATGTACGTATTGTTTATTTCTAATTGGAAAATGTAATCAAATCTATTTGAAAATCAAATTGTGAAATGAACTGGAATGACTTCAAACTGAAATGACTCCAAGCCTTTGATAATTAAAGTATTGCATACAATTATATTCAATAAAAATCACACAACAACAACAACAAAAATCAAACAATAGAAACAAGTTTAATAGGACAATAAGCTTAATATAAGACAGAAACTCAGAGGTGTCTCCATCTAAGTTTAGATAATACTTGTGTCGGATAGACAACGCTATTTTAAATCACGGATGTCTATTTAAGTAATGCAAATAACTGTCACCATCTAGACCGGGACTTGTATACGTACCGACTGCTGCGAATTGCATATCCTACCACGCGAATAATGCATTCTACTCGCTATATAGTTCGATGCTTTTTGATGTTATATCACCATAATAAAGCCACTATATGTATATAGATAAATCTGATATGCAATATATTGGAATCATAGACAATTAATCAATATGAGGCATTGTATATTTCCAAAAAACGTCATCAAACAGAATCGATATGATATGCACATAACCACAAGGTATTTGCATTTTGCATATAGATTAATTAAATCGAGTATGTGATTGGATGGATATACTTGAAAGTAGATTGCTTTTGGAAATACTTTGTGCGAATCGGTTCACCCAACTGGTACTGATTTTAATTAACATTTACAGGATATAACATTTTATGCACAACACACTATAATGTAAATGTGGTGGTTAGCTATCATTATTAGCTTTATATGAATCGAATGTGAATGCTTCGAAAAGTCGAACTCGTGGTAAATTAACGGGAGATGAGCTGAGCTATTGTTTCATTAATTCAGTATCTTATTGCGTGCATAATTTGAAATGTTCGGATATGCATTTTAAAATCACAGTCTGATTTACGATACTAAAAATAACGATGTATTGATAACAATTGACGAGGGGTGAGGGTTCGATCGACTGTATTCTATATTTATACCATTAGCTAACGAGTGTTTTGCCTTGTCATCTCTCGTGAACTATATTGACAACTTAGAACACTCTCTCCTATTTTGCATGGTGAATACTATATGAAACTTGTGCATCGTGCACAGCACAATACAAATTATTCGTATCATATTTTCGAAAGAAAAAGGTTATCTACCAACTTTACAAACTCAAATATCATCGTTATATTTGTTCATCTGGGTAATTTTTAGAGTATACTTCATAGTATCCAATCTCAAGATGAGGTTTACAATGGGAACTGCAACTGAATCTTGAATAGCGTGTAATGCTTGGTTTCAAAAATTTTAGGTTAATTACCGAAGTGTGTACAATTGTTTAGTTGGAAAACGACCTTCTTTCCTGGTTACAAGTAAATTATTTTGAATTGTAGAGTGAGTACAAAAACATATTAGTAATTTCTCGTTATATTTATATTCCAAGTGAAGAATAATTAAGAACCTGTTGACTGAACTGATGTTTTGGAAAAATATATGGAAGACGTGGTTAATAAAAAAGATTGCATATTCAAATGCAGACACTGAATAAAACTTCATCCCAGGATATTTTCAAGTGAACTAAAGTACGTTCAACTGAAAATAAGTGAATTTCCCAACCTTTTTACAATTTTAATTAATTTTTTTTCACTCTCATTCTCAGATCAAAATTATGTTTTGCAGTCGGCTTTGTTCGGCACATATTTACCTTCAATAATTAGTATTCATTACTAATTGAAAGCAAGACGTGTTTCCTCTCTAATTGAATTTTCTTCATAACATTTTGTAAAATAATATTTTCACATTCAAGTACTAGCTCATGGCAGTTGATTGAGCGGAATATAATATTTTTGCGTATCAATATATAATTATTTACCGCGTAAAAGAAAACTGTATCAACTGATCAGACATTAGATATTGAATTTTTCGATATCGTCTTCGGATATAATAGATTATCAAAAATGAATAGAGATGATTATGAAATTATTGGAAATGATTAATCCTCAGATATAATAATAAATTATTATTGAGATGATGAATGGGATTTTCTACCTCCTTGGGTTATTGTGATTTATGATCTCCAATTTGAAAAATCTGCCCTCATCAATGAGGAAATCTCCTATTATAGATTTTGGTTGAGCATAGTCCCTTACAATTGAATAAAATACGAGTTTTCGTGAAATTCATTCAGTGATCTTTTTTTATATATTATCTCGACTTTCTTAACATACGAGACCTTCTTGATTGGATTATGAAAACCTGTTGGAGGAGCCTTCTTAATTTGCTCAATAACTAATAAGACTCCTTCCGCTTACAATATTTAATATCATCAACACTAATATTTTTTTTTCTTTTTTTTTTCATTCTACATTTATCATTATAACAAAACACTTGTTATTAACAGAATTACAAATAGTATCTAAAACTAAACAAGGAAGATTATTCGATCACACTGACACTCAAATGAAAAGAAAAGAACAATGAGCGTGAATAATGAAAAATAATAAGTTGTAATAATGAGAATAAATTAAGTTATTTATTTGATCTTTTTTTAAAAAAAATAATGATACCCACATGAGTCAAAGCTTGTGTGTGGGAAAGGAGAATAAATAAGTATGAATCAAAAAACAAATAATGACCTGGAAATGTGTAGGTTTTAATAAGAATAGTGATATGAGAATTATCTCAAATGATTATCTCAAATTATCTAATTATCTGAGAAATATCATCTCTAATATTCAACATCATATTCTAAATCATTAAATTTCACGACAATTTATTTATATTGTTTTAATCACATTACTTTCACACTCGGCTCAAGTGTTTACACAAGATTAGAAAGAACGAGCATCACTGCATAAAACTGATCGATATTCGGAGTATATATATATATATATATATATATATATATATATATATATATATATATATATTATATATATATATATATATATATATATATATATATATATATATATATATATATATATATATATATATATATATATATATATATATATATAATCCAATATTCACATGCTCATGATACTCGACCCGCATGTAGAGCTACTTCTTATCCTTTCATTTCCTTACTAGTAACTAGATCCATTATTCATGGTAATCCTGAAACTTGAATAGTACGTCCTTATGAGTTTGAACCAGTAACGTGTGAGATACTTTGTATGGGAGTCACAAAGGAACGGAAACTTGCAAAAACCCTCGCACAAACTCTATTGTGTATATTGTGCAACAATCTTGGCGATGCAAATTCGCGAGAATAAACACAATATTCAAGTCAAGCTGTATTATATTATCTGAGGATAGGGATTTTATCTTGAACGATAAGAGTATGTCTTCAAAGTTAACGATAACTAATATAATATAATATTATAACATAATATTATGTATAATGATGAAATGGTGTTTGCTTGACGATCACACCAACAGTCAAGTTATTTGGGGGTTCCAATGAGATTGTAAAAATGACTAATGAAAATGGATGAATGATAATGCATAAATGATTTTAAAGAAAGTTACATTTTGCGGGGTTCAAAGCCACACCCAGCTTGCTTTCAGTTTCTAAGGTAGAGTCTGGTAGCTTATTCTAATCTATGTATACATCGTTAAATGAGAAGAATTTAATAACGATGAGATAATATATTTTTTGATATATGTAAGTCCCAATTCATATCGAGTTATCTAAAATTGACAAACCCAATGCCCCCTCACAAACTGAAAAAGTTAAAAAAATTATTCCAAAATGAAGTTCATAATTCATTCTATTTGAATAAATAAATAAAATTAAAAACAATTTAAGACAAGAAACTCTAAACTTTCAAAGTCAATAATAAATGCTTACGCTTAGAAGAGAACTCACTCAAAAAATTCAAATCTCATTCAAAACAATCAAATCCATAGCCATCTCACTAGAAACAACGACGATTACCACCTGCCGTCAACCAATCTATCAATGTCGAATAACAATCCCAACTACAACGGACCATACTTATTCAACTGCTTGCCCTCTTGGGTTTGAAAGAAAAGAATATTGTACGCTTCAAGCAAATTTTAAAAACATTCCAAATTGACAATGTGTTCTACAGTGATCAGGAATTTAATCATTCAAACAAACATTTTAAACTGTATTGACAAAGAGTATTTTATATTTATATTTATATTACAAACTATTTTAATTCAACTATAGCACAGATTGACTTATTCTATAAACATGTATTTCTCGTGTATGCACAAATGTTTCACGGAATGAATGAATTGTTATTATTATTATTTACTTCGACTTTGTAGGTCTACGATATTTGTATATAATTCATATTTTGTGTAGTAAAAAATCTTCTAAAAAAAAAAATTATTATTCAAATTATTTCATTGACTTTTATTAATTCATACTCACTATTCATTTTCTGAGGTATGATCATTTGGAATATTAATCCCAAACATGATCACAATATTCAAAATTATTCTTGTTATTTCATTTCCGTTTCGCTTTTTTCATTTTCCGATTCCCTAGATGGATAGTTGGATTTTTATTCACAGAAGACACTTAATGGAATGTTATGTTTCGTCATAAGCTATAATGTAGTCCATGTGGTATACCAAAAGCTATTACATTACTCTACCTTCTCACAAAAATACTCAATCTCATGGTGTATTCCTTTTCTGATATAAATTGTTTCCCATTACTTTTGAAACAATGGAACGACTTTTCAGAAAGAATATTACGAGGTAAAAAAATTCACACCGCGGTATCCAGTTTCATGTGATACTGAACAGTGGGGTTCAGTTAACGGTTTATATGTTTGAGTCTAGAGTTGGGGTTGTTAGCATTGAACAAGAAGAAAAAACCTTCATTGGTCCCTGACTATATTATAAAACAGGATAGCAATCAGTATAAAAAATACATATAATAATATAGAGAAATAGATTGAAAATATGACATATTGGTACATGAAAAGGGAACTGATCGAATAGAAAAAATGTAACTACTGTGTGTTGTATGCTAATTGTTCATCTATATTTTATAATGTGTAAGTAGTTCATCTCTGAAATCATTTATTGTGACTTATATTTGTTGTCAAGACCTGTCGAATATCGTTATATGATCATTCATTAGGATTATTTAAAATACAAATTCTATTGTTTTCTATTTCTCGTAGTCAAATTGAAATGTATCTTGGCAGAGCAAAAAAAATACTATCCAACAATATAATGAAAGAAATAAAATAGATCTTAATTTAAAGAATATGAGTACCGATGGTCAAATTTTTTTAACGATTTTTTCAAACATGAATTCGTATAAGATGTATTAATTGCAGCGTATTATTATGGAGATTAGGTTCTATACTGGAAGAATCAACTCAAATATTATATAACTATAATCAGAGGGAGTGAGTAGGACGTGAATTACGTGATTGTGAATTTAGAATATGAACTAACCGAATGTTGTTACCGACATAGTTTTTCTATAGTACACAATATGAAATACCCCATACATAATGAAACTTGAGTACAGAAACAAGACACGTGTTAAGTGTAAGAGCACATATTGTTGATTTCTCGATCACAGCTATTTCAACTGAAAACGGATTCAGATTGGAGCTTTAATTGAATACCAATGCTGTAAATATCTGGATATATATCACAGAAACGGTCATAGTGTGTTCCGGACTTTCGGAAATTGAAAGACTTTTATCTGCGGCGGAAAAGTATGGTCACAGACAGCGCAGTCCTGGTGTTGAAGTGCATTGACTTTAAATAATCAAAATGGGTTGGTAAGATCGCCCTTTTGGTGCCCCGTCCAAGCGATCCCATCTTCCATCTATAGCCTTAATAGGATAACAATGATTTTGTATCAAGTTTCTATGTTATATATATAAAAAAATTGGTGCTGAACTTCTTCATACAAATGTTTTAATCGTTTCAGCACTCACATTTCCTTAATTTTCCAATATTTATTGATAGAAAAACATCGTTACGTTCGATAAATCACAACACTTCGATTGATGCCTTCATTCAACCATTTTATCAACCACCCGCTTTTGTAGACGTTTCTTTATGTTCACATCACAATGCATTTTTTGTTATATAGAAAGAAAATGATGATGAAACGAGTTTTTGATAAAATATAGCAAGGTATCACAAAGTGAATGAACACTGTAATAACTTGAGTACGAGCATCATAGGTTGATGATGCTAATAATGATCACAGTACTCGAGAATATAAGCTGCTTGCTTTATTAAGGCTAAATGGATATCTCGTCTGAAACTGTACTAATAATAATGCAATATACTTCATGAAAGGAGCGTAGCTTTACTTATTTATATTACAATTTTTAGATTCGAACAATATATGTTTATCTTTATTATTGGTAATTGAGTTTTGAAGCAAGTTCATGTCAAAACATAGGAAGATGTTAATAGACTAATGCAATCAAATGATATCTCAATGAATATATATATATATATATATGGATATAATACTACACAAAGACTCCGAAAAGCTCCGAAAGTGTGCCATATCTAATATCAGAATACAACCAAACCCAACCAGCAACATTGCATTTTATCACTTCTCATTTCATTGTCTCAATCTATGAGAATAAACCAAACATATATATATATATATATATATATATATATATATATATATATATATATATATACTGAAGTGCGTATAGCAAGACCGCAAAACAAGAATACAATAGCAAAAGCTTGATTCAGTTAATTCCCCGCGTATTAGTAAATCGTATCTTGCTGCTTTCGAGACAAGTAACCAAATATATGTGTATATATATATATATATATATATATATATATATATATATATATATATATATATATATATATATATATATACATATATATATATATATATATATATATATATATATATATATATATATATATATAGTTTGCACGCGAATGTGAAGAAATATTCAACATCTCGAATCCTCTGGAACGAAACTAAACCAATGACGGTTCTAGTGCATTGAGTGTTATTTCAAGTCAAAACGTCTAGATGGCAAATGCTGGGCATAATTTATCTTCACAATTGATCCTCTTTTTCTGCTTCATCCAACTTCGAATCCAACTAATGGATTCTAGTCTAAACGCTTCTCTAATCCACATTCGAACAGCCAAATCGCTTGCACTTTATTCGGATTTTTTTATTAGTCAGACTCTCAGTTCAGTTTAAAAATCGATTCTCTTCTTGTGGCAAACATTTCACTTGGAAAGCTCATAGCACGGTTAAGCCATTAGTTATCACAGGCGATATAAAACATAATACGAGTATCATTCATTCATCGAATGCTGCACGAAATAGTAGCAAAATAGTGATCGAAATGTCAGGCATTAAGATCGAGGTATTATTTATTTATTGTGGACTTTATACGGTGGAAAAATTCTGTATACAGATAGTGAGAATAAAGTGAAAGCTCCGGAATAACGGCATTACTGGACACTTATTTACTACGAGATCCAGATAATTTCACGCCGGCTAACCCTTTAGTTACCTCCGTACCATATTCAACCCGAATGATATTTTTCATTCACTTACGCAATTTTACTTTCAATCCCTAATAAATTACGAGGATTAATGGCTTCTGTACTTTCGATTGTCATTTTAATTATTTCACCATTTTCAAATAAAAGAATATATCGAGGAACACAGTTCTATCCAATTAATCAGATTTAATTCCTAATTCTTTTCATCCCTCAAGATTTTAGTTTTACTCACACTGATTGAAGCTCACCCCGTTGAAGACCTTTATGTTCTTGTTGGAAAAACTATCAATGTATTTTATTTGTCTTACTACATTATCAATTGAATTATATTCAGGGTATGAGATTACTGAGTTGATTAGTTGAGAAGCTTGATTTAAAACATATGTTTTGAAAACATAAAACAGAAGTTCAATTCTTCTATCAATTTCACTAATATTACTTTTTTTTTTTAATAACATCAAAACTTGATACAAAATCATTGTTCCCCAATAAATGCTATGGATGAAAAATAGGATCGTTTGGACGGACTTTTGTTAATAAAATAAGTTTTGACTAATATAACTTGGGTTATAAATCTCAACAGTACAATTCATTGTAGCCAATGATATTAAATTGAAGAAATGTAAAATATGAATGCCCAACATGATCTCTGATGTAACATTTGTAAAAAAACAAGTATTTGATGATTATTATCTGCTTAACGACACCACCAACAGCTAGTTTATACGGGGGTACGAATGAGCATACGGTTATGAAACCACGTAATGATGATGAGTGAAAGGACGCTTACAAAAACCCATGCCACATGCGGGACCAACGCCTAACGGTGACTCCAGCTTCTGAAGCGGTGCCTCAGCTAACCGAGCTACCGAGAGCGTTTCAAGAATGCTATCAAGTAATATTTGTCCAAGTTGCTTACAATAAGTATCAAAAATCACCAGTTCTTTTAACAGACAAAGAGTTATAAAACGTAACATACTGAAAAATAGAATTATTTTCGATTTTGTATCGTCCCTGCTGGTGAATAGAGGTTTCAATGTGGCCAATTAGTTCAATCGAGGCCTTATTGATGCACTAAGAACCACTCTCGCAGAAATATCAATGTGTACTATTTTTATGAATAATTTTCTAAGAAAGAGCATGTCCACTTCCTTGAGATGGGTTTCAAAGGTCAATATATGGTGGCAATCGTGTTGTCCTGCGATACAATTTAATACCCGATTTTGAATGTTTTCTAGTTTGTAGTTTTGGAATACTGCTGAGACTGTAAAGTCGGACAATTATGAGAAATTTTTTTGTCTAAAAAAATCGAAACTTGATACAAAATTATTGTTCCCCAATCAAGGCTGTGGATGAAAGGTAGGATCGTTTGGACGGGGCACCATGAGGGCGATCTTACCACCCTATTTTAATTATTTAAAACCAATGAACTACTACACCAGGACTGTGCTTTCGGTGACCACAAATTTCCGCCGCAGATAACAGTATTTCAGTTTCCGAAAGTCCATAACACATGTTAAGTAAAAACCGTGTATGTGATTTATATCCGGACATTACCAGCATTGGTATTTAGAGTAAACAAAACTCAATGTTGATATCTTCCACTTTGAAATAAGTATCTCGGGCAATGATCACTTCTTTCCATTAACAGACAGCATATGTAAAGTTCATCATATGATACATATATGATATACAATCATATACATATTTGTATCAATATACAAATATGATACATATATGAATATATTATGAATAGATTAATTGTATGAAACATAATAGAGCTAACCAACCTCATGTAAACTCTACGCCCTCACCTTAGTTTTAGCCCGATACAATATTCTACCTAGAAAATCTAACGTATAAACAGCCTCGTTTCTTAGAATTTCAGTTTGTAAATTCCACTCAAGATCATTTGAAATAACAATTCATTAATAATTTACCCAGTCGAGTGGGAGGAGGGAGAATCATTTATCGATGGGCTGTTAATCATAAGGATCCACATAAATCCAGTGTTTTAAAAATTTATAATTGTAATTGAAATGGAGTGAGTAATGATTAATAAAATAATGGCTACATGATTTCAAGCTCGAATAGTATTTTCGAAAATGAAGAATGATGAATTGAAATTGAAATTAATTCATCTCGAAGTTATATGTCAAAGCTTAAAAGGTAATGGAGAATGTGGGCAGATTTGTGCACGATTACCAGCACTGATTTTTCTATGAATAATTTTGGCATATCACATGATTTCGTGTTTATTGATAATAAATTAATAAATTATTAATGATATTTCATTTTGACGAATACTTTACTAAAACTCAGGGGAGCCGAAGCTTTTCCTCCAACTTAAAAAGCAAATAAATCGTCTTCATATAGTTGTGTGTACAGCTGTGCAATTTACCTGTGCAAGTACTAATATGAAATGGGTTCACGGTTAGAAACAAAACACAACTTCATATTTCTAAAGAGCTAAATAATTAAAGTTGAAGACAAAGTTGAAGTACAAGTGTTGTGGCAAACCATACCACTCCACACTACCACTAAGGTTTGGGGATATGAAAATGTGCTGCTCAACTTTATAAAGTATGTCTTTCAGTTCTCAGTAGGTCAAGAGAGATACTTCTTAAGTTTAATTCTTGATTGTTGACAGCAATTTTGAAGAAAAACAATGTTCAAGGTATATTTCAACTTATTGCAAGAAACTGGCTATTTTCGAGGAAAGAGTTTTCAAAAATATTTCCGGTACGTGATCTGGTTTTGATGTTCAGATCTTTCTTCAGGGAAGTTAAGCTAGTCGCTTAGGTTTTAAATTCATCTCTCTTTTATTTTATTTAGAGTTCGAACATTGAAGCTAGAAGTTAGATAACTTATAAACAGCGAACTAATGTAATTAGGTTGAAATTATAATAATTGACTATCGTTTTTACCTAATAACAACCCTTCACTAAAAATATCTTCTCGTTCCGATGTTTTTCTTCGAGCGAAACTTCCATGTAAAAAGATGGATGAAATATCGAGCATTCAAGACCGGATTGAATACTACATTTTGTTTTTCAATTTGTCATTGTAATTAAGAGATAGTTTGAATATTTCCTGAATCTCAAACAAAAAAACTATATATCAATCAAATATTGAAATTCCATAGTATTCATACATTGAAAACTTACTTCACTTCATTGAAAAAAGTAAATGAAAATTTTAAACAAGAAACAAATATACACTATAGTATCCAATATTGGACTGCTATACCATATACAGCTGTAATCATCTTCATTGGGAATCACTATGAAGAATGTTATAAGCTACCTCCTCGTTAAAACTTGGTTGCACGTCTTGCTACAACCACCTAGATCCAAATCTATAAATAAAGAAGAGAATAAGTGTCTCCAAGTCTTCCAAGTTTGTAATGACGATGGACGGAGGAATAACGGACATTTCTATCATGAAATCAAATCATGTAGCTAACGATAACGTAGCTATCATAAGCTAACGATATGCGAATTTGTCGTATAATCATGATGATACTGACTTATATCTCAAATACAAAACGGATTTAATCCTGTTACCATCGTTTAGACGTTCAATTTTTTCTAATAACATCGAAAACCTGACGAAGCCATTGTTTCCCAATGAAGGCAAATGATAATTTATCATCATCGTTTCAACGAGATACCACAAAGGCGATCTCACCACCCCAAATGATGATAGTTGGATATATATACATATATATATATATATATATATATATATATATATATATATATATATATATATATATATATATATATATATATATATATATATATATATATATATATATATATATATATATATATATATATATATATATATATATATATATATGTATATATATATATATATATATATATATATATATATATATATATATATATATATATATATATATATATATATATATATATATATGATTTCAATAGCTTCCTGGTTGACCACCAGTAGGTTATTATAATTAATGATTTTTTTAAAAACTGTTTAAAAATTGCGACCTCCCCCGGGACTTGAACCCGGATCTCCAGATTGCCGGTCTGACGCGCTACCCATTACGCCAGAGAGGAAGATCTTCTTGAACAGTTTTATTTGTTGATATCTTTCGTACAGTCACACATTTCAAGACTTGTGGATCGCACCCCAAATTGACAGGAAATCAGACCGGCAATCTGGAGATCCGGGTTCAAGTCCCGGGGGAGGTCGCAATTTTTAAACAGTTTTTAAAAAAATCATCAATTATAATAACCTACTGGTGGTCAACCAGGAAGCTATTGAAATCACATGACCCAACAGCTGGGATAGCTGGGAGATGTCGATCAGGCAGTACAATTTCCTGTCAATTTGGGGTGCGATCCACAAGTCTTGAAATGTGTGACTGTACGAAAGATATCAACAAATAAAACTGTTCAAGAAGATCTTCCTCTCTGGCGTAATGGGTAGCGCGTCAGACCGGCAATCTGGAGATCCGGGGTTCAAGTCCCGGGGGAGGTCGCAATTTTTAAACAGTTTTTAAAAAAAATCATATATATATATATATATATATATATATATATATATATATATATGTATATATATAAAAACAAATATAATATATTTATTAAAAATAAAAATTTTAATTTAAAATTTTATTAAAAATATATTTTTATATATAAAAATGAATATATGGGCCCTATATATATTTAAATATATATATATATATATATATATATATATATATATATATATATATATATATATAAATATATATATATATATATATATATATATATATATATATATATATAGGACCCATATATTTTTTTTCAGAGTGAAACGTTGAGGAATAAAGAACAGTTCATCAGTTGTGTTGGGAGAAAAAAACATTCCAGTCGTTTTTCCGATTAAATATTTTCTTCGATTCTCTACATTTCTTTTCTCCCACCTCTCACATTCTTCTTTTCTCTTCAACTTGTATGTGAAAAAACTACGGTCTCCCTTCCGACCTTCGTGTTCTCCTCTGATTCTTCTTTCTCCACTTTACAAATCACATATTTTTCGTATATTTCTTATTTGTATATTCACTTAATTCCATAGTTTCAAAATGTATTTGTCATTTAATGAAATTATCATCATTCACTTAATTATTTGAATATTTATTAGGCCGTGATCAAATGAAGATTTTCAGTTCACCAGTAATTACTTCAACTACTGAGGGAAACCACGAAAAACCAACAGTCAGGATAATTCTAGTGGATGATTCAATGATTCAAGTTGATGGTAGATGTTTAGTAAAATGTATATTTTCTGATGATGATGAAATGTTGCAATAAATGTTAGGTTGTATGGGGGTTCGGATCATCCGAGCGATAAAGTGATTGATGATTGATGAAATTACTATTAGTATTCTTTATTGATTTTATCATTCTCGAAAGCAAGACACAAAGTCATTGTTTCAAAAGCAAAGGATGATATTTCAGTATTGTTAGAACTGCGCACCACAAGGGTGATAGTTAGGTATCATTATAGTTCATTCAACACATTGTGAAAATTATGAAGATAAGTTGGTGAAGAAGAATTCAAAAGTCGTGTTGGGAGAAAAAAAATCTCCTGTATGTATTTTTATTTCTTCATCTTATTTTCTTCTTTTCTTTCGGATCTTCAATGCTTACCTTCAAAGTATCATCATGAAAAAAATACCATTAAGTGGGAATCGAACTCCGCACCCGTCTACTGTCAGACTGTGAAATGTCTGATGAGACAATTCGGCGCGAATAACCTGGTCGTTGAAGCACCGTAAAACACCACAATTCAATTCAATTCATCTGATGAGCCAAACGGATGGGTTTGGTAATGTCCTAAACACATTCCAAACTAATTTTTTCCTTACATTATTATATCATCGAAAATTTTACACAACGTAATTGTTCCTCAATTAAGATTGACAATAGCATGGTAGGATCGTTCGATAGGATCTTGCCCTTCCGATGGAAAGGGTCGATCTTTTCACAACTCTAGAGAAGATCATTATATTTCTACTAAATAACGAACATTCGATATTGAACAATAAGCTTAGAATAATGATTAATTTCACCAATTGTGTCGGAAAAAATTGGACCAGCTAATATAATTGAACTTTGACTTTTTTTCCTGAAATCATTTGTTTTCTTTTTTTACAGATCTTCCAAATTTATCTCTTATTAGTATTATGTTTTATAATTTGTATTAATATTTCATCATGGAAACCATGGAAACC
>OZ023332.1:26654105-26709105 GCA_964007535.1 Brachyptera risi | reverse complement strand
GACCAATCGCGATTTCGATTAATCAGAATTTCACACTTCTCAGAGTCAGGATTCCAATTAATCTCACCACTCGATGAATCTCACCAGTCGACGCTATGCAAATGGCTAAAAGTCAAAAAATCGGGAATTCACCAAGTTGGGATTTCGATTAATCTAACCAGTCGACGGATTGGGAAGCTACGTAAATTAATAAAAGTCGACGAATCGGGATCCGATGATTCGGTATTTCACTGAGACGGGATTTCCATTATTCTAACCAGTCGACGAATTGGGATTTCGATGAATTGATATGTAGCCGTCACTGCACCCTCAACCATCCTACTTAATCTGTTGACCACTTCAGGTAGTGGAGTTTACCCGCCACTAGTCTATCAATGTTCCGAAAATGAAGGTTTCTCATTTTCTATTGGCTGATTCTTACTTTTTACAATAACGTCCACATGAAATCTTGTAGCTGGCAACCTTTCATATTCGTGTTCATCTTAGCGTTGAAGTGATTGTTAATAACATTTCTTCCGTTAGTGTTAGATGCTACAAGTCACTGTTAGCGTTACATTGTGAATGGGCCTCAAAGGTAGAGCTCATATAATTTATATCATATCATAACCCATTACAGAGTTTCTACATTATCTTGAAATAAATGTTAACATGACATGTAAATGTGAACATTAACATGAGGATGTTCATATGATCCTTCATGCTAGAATATAATGAAAATATGAAACAATATATGATATATATATACACACATTACCACACAGATTGTAGTAAACTGTACTCTATACACACACACACATATATATATATATATATATATATATATATATATATATATATATATATATTATATATATATATATATATATATATATATATATATATATATATATATATATTTATATATATATATATATATATATATATATATATATATATATATATATATGTGTGTGTGTGTGTTTGTGTATAAAGTTCAGTTTACTACAATCTGTGAGGAAAAGGTTTTGATATAACGTACTGAAATGTCAATATATTCATGTTATGATTTTTATCAACATAAAATCGATAAACCAAGAAAAGTACATTGTATTTTTGACACATATAGAATGAGCATCTGTGGATTATATCGCTTGAATGATTTGAAAAGCGTGAATTTAAGCCAAGTGATTTGATTGGAGGTGACATTTGCATTAAGAATAAATACTGACAAGATTTGTAATCCATTTGAAGATATGAGTTTCAGACTTTTGCATAGAGTTTTCCTGCTCTTTTCCGCTCATATCGGCTTGAAGTGATTTTAGTATTTGGATTCTCAGTAAGCAACTCGAAGGAATTTGAATTCTCAAAGCTTTTTGATGCACCAATTATTTTCTTAAACATGAGATTTTTCAATATAAGAGATGAGACTACTGAAAAATGAAGTCCGGTTGCTATGGTTCCAATGATAGAAATGTATACAAATGAAAATATAATTGGATTAATTCCTCATGAAAATTTTGAGAGTGGTTGAGTTGAGTTTAATTTTAAATATTTCCAATGTTTGCAATGAAAACATTTTTTCATTTCAAAACATGGTTCCGATGCTAAAAGATGAAGAATGTATATTTTCTCCATCACAATTTTATAACGCATGATTTGGCATGGCAGCCGACAATTAAAGAAAAAAAATCATTTGTAGAATACCGTAGTCTATAAAAATATTGAAATAATGCGTCAATTATTTTTTCAGCTGATGCACAGTCAATCTAGAGGGCAACACTCTCGTACTTCATATCTCAGAATCGAAAGTGTAACTTTCGGTAGATTATTTTCAGATCTTTCTGGAGTATGGAATGTCATTCTCATCCGTGGCTATCAACAAATCCGTTCTCAAATTATTGTACTGAATTATTTATTCATATTTCAATTCCATTTTATGGTTTGTACACTTTAATAGCGCTTTCATAATTTGATATTAATTGATGTAAACTGAAATTATTCAAATACAAAATACTTGAAATAATATTGATGAATCGTACGTAATATAAACTGATCGAAACTTTAAAATGGGAGAAGTAATTGATACAAATCGTACGGGCTCAACATACAAACGCTATTAATTATGAAATGATGAACTGTGGACCGAAGACAAACAGAAATTAAACAATGAATTCATCATAGTGACAGGAGTGTATACACTTTTGAGCAGTTTTTTTGAATAATAATAATAATGGGTTTTAAAAAGTTTTTTAATCTGATAACCGTGTTTGAATTGTTCTTCTCTGTAACATTCTCATTCAAACATCAAAATCTCTACCATTCACAAACAATGGCTCCCATAAGTGACACAGACAAAGTGTATAATACATCGAGCAAACAAAAAACTGAAGCTATGAGGGAATAAAATTTAAAAAATGTTATGAACTGTAATAAGCCGTGAAGAGGTGTACGGTATATGGTAATATTATATAGGAGAAGAGGAAAGATGAAAAACGATGAATTGAATTCAAATGAATTTCAAAATGTGTACCGATCTTTTTAAAAAGGTTCACATCAATGGAATCTATAATTTCATTAGGAAAATTATATATTTTCACAAAATTCTTCAAGCGGAATGGTTTCACCTGATCCCAACATTAGACCTACCATTTCAATAGAGTGTAGGTCATAATGTTTTTTGTATTCTGAAAAAATAAACGATTGATAATGAGTTTGCTTAACGTTGTCGACATTGATCAGCTGCTCTTCATCAATTTCAAAATGATTGGTAGTTTATATGATAATATAAGCAACCTAGCTCTACATTATATCATATAATAGCTAGGAATACGCAGAATTAATCATATCCCTTGTAAGATGTATGACATATTTACATGAAATTAACTAGTTGAATAGGCCTACCTGAAGAACGATTTTCATAATATTGTAAAACACATCCGTCACTATTATTCTCATAACATCTCAGAATTATAAAGATTCTCAGATGAAAATAATGTTAGCCTCCATTTTCGATTTTACTTCATCTTATTTAATCCTGAAATGGATATTTTCAAAATGACATCTTCGGTTTTTTAAATCTACTCTACGGTTGTTAACAAAATCTAACATGCCAGAAAAAAGGGCCATGTGGATCGGTTTTGGCTTGAGACCTGAAGAAAGCATACATAAAACAACAAAAGAAACAAACAATCGGAGCAAGACCCAACTTTGATCGTTTTGATTTTGAGCTCGTTATTCCAAATCCAACTTCAATAAACAAAACGAAAAATATATCGATATAATATCATATTCAACTGATTTCAAATGTTAGCACCTTATATTATGTGTATTGACAGTTATTTGAACATTCAGTTATTCGAAAAATTATTTAATGAGCAAGCTCATTTAACAATTGCAACCATCATTTTATGATTTTCTATCTTGTTGAGAAATGCTTGATGACCACGACGATAGATACCACGACGTAGATTCGTAATATTCCTTGTGACGGATAGAGAAATTGGTCCACGTACGCAGAAATGAGTCCAGAACCGGATCAAGAATCAATCAAACAAAAATGATCGATTGAATTAACGAACTGAAAATGAACTGAAAGTAAAAGATAACAAAGTCCTGTCGAAATGGAGGTGGTTTTCTTTTTGAGTATATGAGAGTGGGTGTGGGACAAAGTCGTGCGTATATAAAAGAAAACAAGCGGCGATGTGATGGCGATTTCTTTAAATCTAGACACTTAAGTGACCCCTCTGTCCGTGACATAGGCGTAGAAACTATACAAGGGATGAGACAATGGAGTTCTAGTCCTGGCTTAACTATATACTTTTACAAAAAGTTTTTTCGATATATATATATATATATATATATATATATATATATATATATATATATATATATATATATATATATATATATGAAAAAAATCAGCTCAGAAAAGTTTTCCACTTCCATTTTAGTGTACGTGTCTTAAGTTTCAATACTCAATTGAAGATCACCACAATCTTTTACCACTTCTCAAGTTTCGATCAACTCATGTTCGTCAGAGCTTACACCCCCTTTTCTCTCTCTTTCTCTCTCTCTCTCTTTTTTTCTTTCTCTCTCTCTGTCTCTTTCTCTAACTCACCAATCACAACCCTGAATATCAACATCAACTCACCCTTTCATTTTTGATGTACGCGTTATTTGTTTGTCGTTTTTCTGGTCAAACAATCATATCCATTTTCTATCTTTCTCTTACATAAGTGACAAAGAAATATCTCTTGGAAAACGCAGCTAGTCGTTGTGTGATAAGAGTGATATACTTCTGAAAATAATGTCCTCAAAAGCTATCAACATCTTATTTTCGTGAAACAAGGAAACTAAAATCACTTGAACTTGGTATGAACATGTATTGAAACAATGATAACAGCCTTTAAAAATTTTATTCCAATCGGATAAAATTGAAAAAGGTCATGGGCCTACCATTACTATACTATATCATACTATACTATATCATAATATGCACACCCAATACCGTTCACATTGAGGTTCTCAAATATTCAATATAATGTTCGGAAACATGTATTGGAACAATTATAACATCCTTTAAAAATTTCATTCCAATCGGATAAAATTTTTAAAATGTCATGGGTCTACCATTACTATACTATATCGTACTATATACTATATCATAATATGCACACCCAATACCATTCACATTGGGGTTCTCAAATATTCAATATAATGTTCCGAAACAAGTGCAACCCCTATTTTGCTTGAAAACTATACCAATATATTCTGGTACAACATCAATGCTCAAAGAGTTGCATTTCGATCGTCACACTTCTATGACGCGTACAACAAAACAATAAGACAGGAAGACAGGCCCGATTTGTAATGATACGTGAAATGTAATCTTCGCTACGCTCATCCAATATTTTTTCCGAAAAAGTGACGAACTTTCTTCGCTTATAGACAGTACCGATCTATTCTGGTATGATTAAAAGTTCAGATGAAGTTTCAATTCGATTAGCTACTTCCCATCAAACAAACAAATGAAAAATAACATAATACTTTTTTTTAATATCATCGAAACTTGATACAAAATCATTGTTCCCCAATCAAGGCTATGGATCAAAGATGTGATCATTTGGAAGGGGCACCACAAGGACAATCTTACCACCCCCTTTTAATGATTCAAAACCAATGAACTTCAATACCAGGACTACGCTGTCTGTGACCATAATTTTCCGCCGCAGATAAAAGTATTTCAGTTTCCAAAAGTCCGGAACACAATATAAGTAAAAACCGTTTAAGTGATATATATATATATATATATATATATATATATATATATATATATATATATATATATATATATATAAATATATATATATATATATATATATATATATATATATATATATATATCCGGACATTACCAGCATTGGTATTAAAAATAAAAAACAAGACAAGACATAATACAAGATCGATTTTCACAATATATTATAGAATCTTCACTCATACAATTGCAATGATGTAAACTGAGGAAAGGCAGCATATGCGTTGTACGATGAGCGATTTAGACATATTTATGTGAAAATATGTCATGGAAAGCCGTATACACACCTTGATTTTGAATCATTGTTTATGCATGGCCTCCGACTTCCACTAATTTTTTCATATTTTAAAAACCGTCTAAAGATTTTATTGGCTTCACCAGAGTCGATAAACCAGTTCTATCTCAACCATGCTACTTTATCGACTCTGGTTTTACCTTCAGCTACTCTTCTTGACAGCTATTTAATTGAACTCTCAAAACTTCATTATAATTATTTTCTACGAAACAGCTGATACGATTTATATAGAGCTTCGGGATGATATGTATCACATTTTTGTTCAAATTCTACGAAAATTTCAAATTATTTGAAGAGAATATTTTTCCTCTTGATTCATTCTTGGAGTTTTTTATCTTTTCAAAATAGTTTTTCAAAACTATACAGAATCGAGATAGATGATGATAAAAACACACGCCATAAGTGAGCCAAGTTTTTTGACAAAATTGACATTTCTGCGAGAGCGAATAAATGAACAAAAAAACACGAAAAAAATATTATGTTCGTATTTTCCTACTTTAAAGAATTGAGTCTTCGCTTTGCTCATCCGATTGTATATGTAATGATTATTTATAGACATAGAAACCAGACGATTGATTAAAATGATTTAATATCTTCAAATTTGGAACAGCGATTCAAATTTTTTTAGTATCTATAGCTTCAATTAGTGAAAATATGTATATTATTGAATTGAGTGAAAAAGTTTCATCGAAAAATATCAGTCAGTTATAATGATAGATCTGAAAATAAGTCGTAGCCACACACATATATATATACATATATATATATATATATATATATATATATATATATATATATATATATATATATATATATATATATATATATATATATATATATATATACCACATCTATAATAAACACCACTATACTTCTTCATTTATTTTCCTCTTTACTACTCCCCCATCTTTTTTCAAGCTCGATCAATTATTGTGCGACCTGTCCCGAGCATATGTTGCGACATAACCTTACTCCTTAGCCAAACCCACTAGAGAGCAAATTGACCGCAGAGAATGTCTTCTTACGCCCAACGTAATAAGAATTGAACGCAGCCAGCAGCAGCAGCAGCATCCACGAACATTTGTGCCGAAACGGGTTTGTTGTTAGTCTTTTTAAAAAAAGAAAGAAACAAATAAGTGTCCACTTTGATCTTCGTGTCGCGAGGTCTAGAAAAAGTCGTCGCGCATGCGTTTCAGCCATCATTCGTCTGCCGTGCATGGCCATGCCCGTACAGCTGACTCCACATTCACATTGCAGTCAGTCGTCGCGACGTCCTCTACGAGACAACAACGACACGCGCCGGTAGCTCGACGACTACGAGAGAGAGAGACTTCACTTGATCCACGCTTCACTGAGATAAGACGTCAGATTGAGGAGTCGGCTAGACCCGAACGAGAGAAATACCACGAGGACTGTAAGACGTGCCGCGTTCACACATCAGGTAAACTTCGAGATAATTGTTATTTATATTATTATTTTAGGAATGTGATTGAGATGAACAAGAAGACAAAGATGTTACATTGAACATAGTAAAAAATGTTATGAAGATAAAAGAGAGTTACATTCAAATTATCAGTTAGTTAAGAATGGAGATTGGAATACAATACCAACCGATTTTTTTTCACTGTGTCTTCATTCCGGGTTCTATTCATCTATATAAACTTTGAGAATGAAAGCAAATACTATTTAGATATATACTATGAATTGAACGGTGAGTAAAGAAATTTGAATTCAATGCGATATAGAACCTAAATCGAAACTAATTTCACCCTGCTCCTGTGATTAAAAAAAAAGTCATCCAATAGTGATCATCATCACAATTCAAAGGCGGCTTATATACTTCTACCCAAGAACGAAGAGAGTTGAGTACAGACTAAATATTTTTTCAGTAATTATTCGATACTCACAGAAGCTTAAAACATTTAAAGCTTTTAAGAGATGAAGTTGTGTTTTTTAGCTTGAATCTCGACATGAAAAATTATTTACCCTCAAAATACCGTCTTTATAGACATATAACTGTAACATTTGTGTTTTTTACCCATATAATAATACGATAAAAATATGGTATATGTATTAATTGCTATACCAGGGTGTATTATTACATCAGTAGTCCCATGTTAGCATAAGCTTATTCCACTTTTCAGAGAATCAGTGAAGTATTGTTTCAAATTATTTCAAACCCTTCTGCATTTTTCATTATATTCATGGTTCTTTATTTGTTCACCATCGATTGAAATGAAAATTACGAACGTGAACCACGTAAATTTAATTATGAAATTGCATCGGTATGTATCCCCTAAAATCAACTTTGTTACACCCACTGACCGCGGGTTTGAAATATCAATATGTAACGCAATTTGCCATCGTAATTAATGTTATCTAGACATAAAGATGAAAACAAAGTGTCGTAAATATTTCATCAAGTTTTTTGATTGGTTTTGAATTTGATTTATATTCGATTTCAATGCCTATAGAAATTGCACGAATATTATTTGCAATGTGATTACATTTTGAAATGTATTCTGAAATTATCATTGTGTTATTTAAATTACATTTTCTGTATAATGGGTGGCTTGAAATTTGTATATAATTTAACGTCAATAAAAAAGATGAAATATGGTGTGACATTTTTACAATTAGTACAACAATAATATAGATGTATATTAATCGATGGTTGAAACGCCTACATTGTTTTCATACTATAACAACAGTCTGGTTTGTATCATGAGAATAACTAGTTTTTGTTAAGGGGACATTGTAAGCCAAAAATTGTTTTTTTTCCTTTTTTTATATTTTAAAATAATTTGGTCCATTCTCATCTGATCATCGGAAGATTTGTTCAAAAAACGCATACATTTTAATTACAATCAAATATTTAGTAATCCATGAAAATTTCTCAATATGATAGCATGCCGGATTCTATTGTTGTTTCGACTATTTTGGAATAAATCCAAGAAACATCATTTTCAAGTGCATTTATCTTGGAATTAAATATTTTCCAAAAAATGTACCTTTTTCTCAAAAACTGTTGAAGCTGGGCCCTTGAAATTTCCGCACTATATTTAAACATATGTACTACATATGTGGACACGATTTTTTAACTCTGCAATAAATACATGGTATTTAAAAAAAATTAAAACATGTTCTAAATGTAGCAAATTTTGGAGCATTGTTTAAAATTCCATTGTTGTGAGCATTGTTGCAATATGATTATAAAATCCTGTCAGTGTGTAGTGTACAGAAACTTCAAAGGTGCATATATAAAAAAAATTACTATTCCAAGTGGAGTAGTTTCTGAGATAAAGTTACATAAAATCTGGTTTTTCAACATGGAAGGGATAGGGCTTACAATGTCCCATTAAGAACTTGTGAATGATTGAGAATATCAACATCATCATAGAGAAGATCGTTAATATTCTGAGTGCCCGTAAAATGATAAGTATGTGAAGAACTGAAATTATGTCCTGTAATTTTCTCCAGTATGATAGTATGATGAAGTAAATTTTTACTGTGAAAATTACACCTGAAACGGTTTTCATGAAATGTTTTATAGGTAGAAATTTCTAAACCAGATGCGCAATTGCTTCTCATAAAAGTTTTGATATGTCTATAATTATTATTCAGAAAATATTTCAGAATTCATATTCTATAATAAATCCAACCCATGCCACTATTTTGAAGAAATATACAATCATGATAATTTATAATGAACATTTCAAAATAGTAAATTACACTTCTTATAAAACCAACAAACATCTCTACCTTATTTCATCAGTCACCAAGTACAGTTCAAGAACTATATATTCTCCAATATATAACCACTTCCCTCAGAATTCAAACTTTGGTTGTCTTCACGCTCGTCGGAAACTATAATACTCCTGTGGACGCTTCTTCTTCGTATTATTTCACCAAATATCTCATCTCATTGGTTCATCCGGATTCTGGTCGAGTACTAACCATGTGTAGAAGGTGGAAAGTTGGTATAGCTATAGTTTTATCTGTTTCGTCGTTTCATCTGACGTGATAAACTCGTGTGCAATGTACAAGTAAATAGGACTCATCCTCTCATATCTTCCTGATGAACGCGACCGAATGCACTCTTGCGATTGGGAACATGTCAGTGAATAGCATTGAAACGTCCTCCGAAGAAATCACCTCCGTTCTATATTCCTTTTCCATTTGTTATTTTATTTTAGCTCCAGGGTTTGTTTTTATTGAGATTGCAGCGTACATAGACTCAAAGTAATGGGGCTGTATGTAAGTCAGTAACCTCTGTTATTTTAAATTGATTTCAATGGACATGCAATAGTGATGTCATTTTAAACTTATATATGCAGTTGAATACGATGAATAATTTATATTATAACAGCTGATAATATTATATTCAATCACAGTGGAATATTAGAAAATTTAGGAATGTTGAATATGAAAGGACTTTTCCTGTGAACTGATAATTAAATATCTTGATACATAGTTTCATTGATCCCGAATCAGTCATTGATCAATAATATAATTTATCCAGTAGAAAGCACGTTTCTTTTCTACGCAAATGTATACATGAGTACGAGACGTATATAAAAATGCATTTGTAAAGTTACTAAGCAAATTGAGCCGGAATTTTTTTTTTATGTCCATTGTTTCCCCTAGCAGAATTAGTTTTTCCTCAGCATTATAACAAGCTTTCACTACAACTTTTGCCTTCTTCTTTTGTCTTTCTTTGGGTTCATTTAATAATGTTATGTTTCTTTTTAAAATTTAATCGTATTTATCTCAAAAGCATGTAACCAAAACATGCGAAGTTTAAAAGAAAATATAATATTGAGATTCAAGTTAGTATGTCATATGCATACAAAAAAAAACTTCCAGAAGAGACAGTTTTGTTAGACTTATGCTACTCGACATTTCTGACCATATAGAACACAAGATCTCAGAGATAGACCTAGTCAAGATGAGCGTATATAGAAAGCCATAATTATATCACATCCAAATAATAGTGTAACTATAACTAATGAGTAGGAGCTAGTAATTACATAATTTGTATGAATACAATATATCGTAATTTGCGTTCCCCCAATTTCATCATATGAGTCCTCCAGGTCATAGACCTCTAGATTTAAGACCGCTAACATCTACAAAATTGAATTGATCATCATGCAATGTTCCGAGTTTATTTTGTACGATTAAACTTTGGATATCAAATATTTGATATAATAGTATTATGATATCACACATTAGAGTAATACATACTATCACTCTCTTCACTGTGATATTAATATACATTCATTTGTTAAATTTTGTTTTCCGTTTCAAATCTATACACTTCATTGGAATTTACACCATGAATACGTTGCATTGAAAATCCACAATATTGTATTCTATAGAATAAGAAAGCACTCTTTGAATCTCGTGATCTATTATTGAGAATCAATAAAGTTGAAAGCAACGTATGGAATCACTATATGCACACCGCCAGATGCGTGTAACAAGTTCTTATCACTTCTCGGTTATTTTCTTTTTCGAAATGTTTGGAACATTTTCCACAACTTCCTTCCGTTTGTCATTTATTATTCTGTTCACGTTGCATATTTTCATTTTCTTTTCGCGTTTGTCTCTCTCTTCGTCGTCGTACAAATATACTCGATCTACATTGCAGAGTAGCATCTTGTGCTAAAAATGGCAACTTGACGAGTTTTCGCATCTGAATTTTGTTTGTACTACAAACAAAGGGTTAGATCACTTTCAAACAGAACAAAGTACAAATAAAAGATCATTTCAATTCCAATTTCATAATATTCAGTAATCATTTATGAACATTGTGTTTAGTTAATTTTGAATATTATATTAGGTCACATCTTGCAATATTGTAGAGATGCAGTCTTGACACATACATATTTAGCGTATTCGTAAAATTGATAAAATTTAGTTGAAATTCTCAAATAGTATTTTTATTTCATCAATTAACAAGCTCACCTGCCAGGCTGTGTCATTTAAATGAAATAATACTTTCTGATTGTTTATTTCATCATTGTCTAATGATGGTGAAATAAAATTATTTGAAACTTTGTACCATCTTTGTATTTTCTACTTTTTAACCATGCTATATTCAAATATTCATGCTATGTATTCATGTATTTGTGCTATATTTATGTTGAATTATATTAATCTGTTTGCCTATACATTTCTATTGATAGAAGCCAAAGTTTCTGGCACATTACTGGTAACGCAGTTATTATACTTCATATCTGAAGCTATTAAAATCCGGATTATTGTTATTAGTGACGAGTTGAAATGACTACGCTTCGATATCACCCCCAAAAATGATGATGTAAAAATGATTGGGTATGTACGTACAAAACTGGAAATTTTTCAGATAAAGCTGGAATGAAAATAAAATTCACTGAAATTTAATTCAAATGTCTTCTTGAATTGATTAATTTCATCTGTTTTTCTTCATAAACAATTTCTTTTATAGATATTCCGTTTTTTTTTATTTTGTATGTGATTTTCAAAATGTTTTTTAAGATTTTTCACCGGTACTACGCAAATACTACGCACTTTCGTTGTTATATGCGACTATACTCAAGACAAATGATACAATTGACCAGGTTGTCTGTGTGACCAGTAAAGTACGGACAATAAATTTGAATCACGACAACTTTTCCTCCCATGTAAAATTGAGTCTTTCACGATATAACGTTCTTTCACATTTCAAGAATTTCTGTCGTATTGATACACAATATTCAAATCATTCTCTTGATGTATACTAAATTATGTATACCGTATATTCTGCCAGCTGGATTTTAGACGTATACTGGTACATACGTTTTGCCATCATTGAATAATGGAAGAAGAATTTCATTAAATCTGAACCTTTTCAAAGTTTCAAGGTACCGTAATCGATAAGATTCTACCGCTTATCATATTTTTTATATTTTCTATGGATAGTATTGTAGTCACTGATATGTAGCTTAATATCTAATTAATAATAATGAATATCTTTCTCTCAGTTTTAACATTGTAAGATCGGAAAGTGGTGGCATACCATCATTCAAGACCTCTCAAACAATGCTGGCTGGTCAATCCTGTAGCATTATCTCCTTCCTCGCCTTCGTCCTTTTTGTCACTTCTTCCTCCACCTCATCTAATATAAGCCATGCTTTCTTTTATTCACACAAACTTTCGTCCTTTCTCATCTTTCCATATGTCTTTTCTTCTTTTCAAGCTCTCATATATCGGATCCCTCCATTTTCCTCGTGGTCTTCCAGATTTTCTTTCATTTTCTTTCTTTCATTACTCTTTCAAATTCTTTTTTCAATATTGAGGTTTAATCCTCCTGATATGCCAATACCACTTCGATCGTTCTTTGCGAATCTTTTTTCATATGTTACCTAATATTTACCTAATATGACTTTTTCCATTTCATCTTTGTTACACCTGTACTTCTCAAACTTGAACTTTCTTCTTTTTTTCATAGTTGCCACTTAATTTATTAATCATATTTACATTTTCTTAATCAACTTCTTGCATAAATTAATATGAAAAATCGAAATTAAAAATATACAGAGTATAAAATTCTTTTTTTCTTTTTTTCTTTTTTTCTTTTTTTTTGAGTTTTTGTGGATTTATTTTTACTATCAAGTGTATTATTCATGTAAAATATTGATAACCATTAAAAATGAGTACATTTTATTTTCAAGTTTCATTAAAGAGGTTGCAAACTGACTTTTCTGTTTCGTTGCTACTATCCAAGTTACAGAAACTATGTTGAAAAAAACATGTATATAAAAGAGGTTCGCACTGCTCTGGTATTTCTTCTTTACTGACGGTAAAAGCTTTCTGCCTTCTAATTTATTGATTTATTTTTCAAAGTCTTGTTTCATATCGAGTTTCTCATTTGATTTCACAAAGCGAAATCATGTTTCTATAATATTATGTGTAATTATTAATTGTAATTATTATTATTATTATTAATTGTAATATTACAATTCATATATGTTCTTTCTGCTCGTATTGATTATTCTATATTATTAATTAGTCTTAATTATTACTTGGTGTTTAAATTTATGTTTTGATGATACATATTTTTGAAATCTATCTTCTCAAAACTACATGTTTCAATCATATTAAAAATTAATCTGTGGAATAATTGATGAAAATCTGAAATAACAAAGAATAAATATCCACTTTTAAATCAATTTCTTTACATTTCAAAACAATATTATTTGAACCACGGTCTTGGTTCTGTCCATCACCAAAGCGATGATTTGAAAACTTAAATCAGGTTGAGCGTGAATTCAAATCTTGCACAGTATATTTGTTTTGTAGAAAACATTCTCCATCCATCCACTTAATAATTCGCATCCCGCAAACAATCTAGTGCTTGGTTGTTACCAATATCATTTGAACTATTGCTGATGTGCTCATTAATTATTTGCAAACTTGCAAAGTGACAATTTAATCTTGTCTCAAAGTGATGAATACGTATCAGTTCAATAAGATAGGTCCTCCACGGTTCCAAGTTTGAGCTTCTACCTCAATAAAAAGTGTGTTGAAGATCCAAGAAACAAACTAAAGGACTTTGTGATTTGCATAACAAGGATAATCGTTTCTTTCACTAAAATCAGGAATACTGGAATTAAAGTAACTAATACAATAATATTATGCAAATAGTCTCTTTGTGAAGTATACATACAGACTTATTTCACTTCCTTCCACTAAATGTGTTTCACTCCCCTGGCGTTGAAACAGCGCAATGCAGCTGTCGACGTTCGAATGAGAAGACTGTGGAAAACAGTCAAGAAAAGTCAAACTGACGCTTTGCCGAATGCTCTTCTTTCTCTTATGCCTTTGAAGCCAATTAAAATTGACTTAGCTTTAGGCCGCCAATCAATCACACATAGTTACCACGCTACCATTGAAGTGACATGTGTGCGGTCTTGTAAAATGAAACTTTTTTGATGAAAATAAAAAGACTCCGCATCAGCGTTCTCTTTTTATTGTAATCTGGCATCATTTGTCAAATGGACAAAGCTTTATCTAGGTGTTGTGTAGACATTAATTTTCAGCGCTGTTACTGGCTCTGGAGTGAAATTTGAGTAAAATCATGAATTTTATCATTATTTTGTCATCATTTATTTATGCTTCAATTTTTAAATTTAGCATGATATTCATTCACAATATTTGACGGCGTTCAATACATAGTCCTGAACTGAAACACCATTTCAATATTTAACTGGTTGAATTCATTGCTGAATAAATATCAACTTTAAAATCATTTTTCCAGTGAGCATGCTAATAAACTTCAACATCGTTCACTACCATATCACGTTGAACGAAAGTCTCCCAATTTGGGTGAGTTACGGAGTATAATTTATAAATTGTCTTCGTGGGGTGATAGTAAAATCTCATTCATCTTGGCGTGTCTTTCTTATCATGAAAAGTGTGCGCGCCACATAGTTCAAATGGCGTATCTGATCTTCGTGACATGTTTGTGTAATTGACACTAACTAATTACGTGATTTTATCTTAATAATAATGCCTTTAGAAATATCGATTCATTTTGCCACCTGAATTTTTCTACCTGAAGAAACGTGGTGATTTTCTTCATTCACCTCTAGGCTTTTTGTTAATGTAATGGCTCCAATACTTATAAAGTATGAACGTGTAAAGTATACGTGGGTCAAAAACATTATTATTATCAGGTTTCAGAGCAATTTCAATTTGTACTTACATCTGATTCGTGTAAATATTGATATAAAATATATGTCCCGCTTTCATTTTCGTCAAAGCTCATACCTTACATTGAGATTAGTGTTATTCTGTTATTTTTTTGTACTTTTCGCTCCATCTTTATCTTTATAAACGAACGAATGTCATGCAAGAGCTAATATAAAAATGAAGTCTCATTCAACACGTCTCTCAACACGTTGGTAGAGGCGCCGGGTTAGGGATTATTCCCGATAATTCATGCCTACGTTTATATTATATATATATATATATATATATATATATATATATATATATATATATATATATATATATATGTATACATATATATATATATATATATATATATATATATATATATATATATATATATATTTATATATATATATATATATATATATATATATATATATATATACATATATATTTATATATAATAAATATATATATATATATATATATATAAATATTTATATATATATATATATTTATATATGTGTATGTATATATACATATACATACATATTATATGTTTTTTTATCATCATACAGGAGAGGAGACGTGAGAGAAAAAGAGGACTTGGGACTGGTAAAATCAAGTCGACATGTTGTGCCCTTGTAAAATACTCACCTAACTCTGTTGGAAAAAGTAGTTGGAAATAAAACAATTATTATTTCTCAATTATAATGTTGTTTAATGACCCCATCAATATCTAGCTTCAACGGGGCTACGAATGAGCGGGTGGTATTGAAACGATGACGTATTGATAGTTGAAAGTACATTTACCGAAACCAGTGTCTTATGCGGGTTTTGAAAACATACCCCACCTGACTTCAGTTTCTAGCTCGTGAAGTTATGTGATGGTCATTTGAATCATAATGGTCGTGTCATTCATTCTGAATTCTATATAAACAGAAAGAAATTATCTCACAAATTATTAATTGTGGACAAAATTGGTATTATTCAATATGACAATATTCATAATTTGAATTTTACCTATTCCTAATGTCTGATATAATTTCATGTTTTTGTACAGGTTTTGAAAACATCTATTCTGATACCGATTTTGATAAAAAAAAAAAACGAAATCGTAAGATAAAGTGAAAATAGCATATTCTTCAATCATTAAAAATGATATATTAATTCAATTTAAGGATCCATTCCACATTTGTACATGATAGTTCACCACACTCATTCGTTTAACCTTTTGTGAAGCTAATAGGATATAGATAAGTCAAAATTAGTTTAAATAATAATTCACAGTAATAGTTTACTTGTTTTCTTTTCAATGAAGTTGTGTTCACTCATGTTATGTGTGTGATCAATTCGAAGAGTTTGACATACTCTTAGATGGAGAATGTGAACTTGCACATGGTCGTATTTAATCACCTAAAGCCAATTATAAATGCAATTTATGCGAAACAGAATGAACTGTATGAACTTTGGTATTTTCATTCATATGATTCTGCTAGATTGATGTAATAAAGGAGATATTTCAGCCAGGACTACATTGACTTGATCCAATGTTCATTTTAAGTAGTTTCTCTTTTATGAATACGACTTTCAATATTTTTTCAAATTATACACTTCATTCGTCATTGTGACGTATGAAAGTGAATAATTGGTTATAATTTGTATACTAAGTCTAGATGAAATATCATGATACTCAAAAGATCACAAGAGTCATGACATGACATATAGCTTCAACAATATATTTAATCTAAATGCTCTAACTAGTCCATTTAAGAGTTTAAGGTGGTGTGTCAATAAACGGTTAATTGAATACAAACACGATTACACCACCCCCAACTCATACCTCTCATCGTCCTCACCTCAATGTCCGACAAACACTCTGACGTCATCGCCGTCATCGAGACTAGTCCTCGTTGACTTTACGATCGACAGCAACACTTTCAGATCCAATAAACAGACACCTTCGTCCACTCTGAAACACCCTTCAATAACGCCACGGTACGACATCGTCGGTTATCTTTTAAAATAAACTAGAGAGGGTTAGTCATATCGATCTGTTCCAACATATATACTGGTCCCGTAGAGGACACCCATATCGTCCTAAACGTGGGAAGAGAACTCCCCAAACGCTCAGTAGCGTAAGAAACCCAACAAGAAAACCAATCTTCGACAAACTTCTTTTTCTTTTTCCAATTTCATCAATATTTATTCTTATTCTATACATGGAGAAAAAAAAATCACATTACAATTCTCAATTCAATTGGACCAAGTGGGTTTTGATAGACATCTCCATTTTATAAGCCCACGTATTGATAGCCTATGTGGATATCATATGACTTCAAAAAGAGTTTGGTTGGCGAAATTTGAGAAAAAAAAATCGTGGAATGAGAAAAAACTCTTTTCACTTGACAGGATTCATAGTTATTCTTTTATAAATTTCCCTTCGGTTATATGAAGAGTGTATTATTTTGATTTTAAAAAGAAATAATGGTATATGTTATGTGTGTTATGTTATGTTATTTTTAAAAGTGAAATCATTAGAGCTCAGATACTTTTTGTGCTCATGCAAATAATTCTTGAATAGGATATCTAATGATGTCCTGTACGTTTCATCCATATCTTGACTTTCAGTTCTCAGAACTGTGTGAAGAAAAGACGACTACAGACTAGAGAAGCAAACACGCCTTCTCCTTTAGACTATACCGACATATTCAAAAGACAATTTCACTCGAGTGTAATAGAATACAAAGCCTTCACACCGTAATACATTGTTCGAAATGGCCAAGAAATAAGATTACAGATAAGTGAATCGAAAAGCTTCAGAAAATCATTTGATATCTCAGTTCTGCATCCATATAAATAATTGTGGTCTGTGGCTATCCTCCATCCCGAACCTGAACCGTGATTGCCAACTTCAACAAAAGTTTTCTAACAATGAAGATCTTGAGGATAATGTATCATTTGAATTACACGTTTTGCCAGGAAGGAGTTGATAATGGACAATGTGATATATATAGTACTCGAGCTGTTGAGTATCTATCTTCCATTGGATGGAACTTCAGACTTTTCCAGACGAGCGTTAAACGAAACTTTGCCACAGTTATCTCTTGATACCACTAAGGATTGTCGGGGGTTAAGAAAAGTTTCCGACAAAATCCTATCGAGCTGCAGACATTCTCTTACAAAGCTCTATCATTCTTTTCAAGCTCGGTCCAAGTTGTGCCAACCAATGCAAACTCTATGATGAAAAGGACATTGGATCGTAAACGAGCAACTTAAAACGTAAACAAACAGTTTCCGACAGATTCACATACATCACGTTCGAATTGAGTTGAAAACTATCGACATATTGTTAGATTCACGGAAATTCTCTCTGATTGTGTTGGATTGAGCCTTTCTGTCGACACTCTGAAACTCGATGAAACATAAGACAACGTGACAAACATGCGATCCACTTATTTAACCACTATACTCTTAATCATAGTCCAGACATAACCATAACAGTTGATATTCTCTGTTTATATTTGTTCAGTTTTGTTTAATGAAGAAAATTCATTTGTCAAGTAAATAGGGTAGTTTTGCTATAAGATTTTAAAGATGAAAACAATGAAGAATAAAATCTAGTGCGTAATTATACAATTAAGGTGTACGAACTTGGGAAATAGTCTACATAAAAACAATGCCGTATTGTCTACCTTAACAACCACTATTACCACAACTAAAGTTAAGGTGCCAACTTTGCGGTGAATGTTCATTTCAACGAATAATTAAAGTTTCGTCTGGCATTGTAATTTATCTCGGACAGCGTGGCGTTGTCCTATAATTAGTGGCCACGTTCAGCTCACGCTCTACGTACATGTGGTTCTGCGTTTGGCGTGGTTTTGTCGATGGTTTTGTGAATATACCCGCGTCTCCGTCTTTTGATCGATGCGGTTTTAGCGGACGAACGCTTCACGCCCTAGCATCCCTTGTGTCACTGGTCATATTTTCTGGATGTTCAAAACGTGTTACATGTCTCGCTTAAATAACCAGGAGAACGACATTTGTGGCGATGGTGAATGAGTGAGAATCTGAGTCAGACGAAGCATGAAATTTCACAGATTTCTTTTCTTGTACTGTGCTTGAAATTGAAGATAGTACGTTTGAGTAGCACCCCGCCCTCACCCCACACTATTCCATAAATAGAGCAAATTTCACGGAGTTGCAATTTGATTCGGCTTATGTCACAGCATTTAAGATCATCACTGACCATTCTATAAGTAATCCGCTTTGTTACATACTTCTTTGCTTCTTTCTACTTTGCTACTTTACTTCTTTCTTTATTTACTACATCCACATCTGGTCAATTGTCGTAGGGCCAAAACTTCTTCAGTCGTATTATATATATTTACTTGCACAACTGGGTATAGCTTGCGTGTGAACATGGCCCGATACAGAGTTTGAAACCTTATATAGCTTCATTTGGCGTATTTATATACCTTTTAGCCTATTTACCCCTTTCCATATCATGACGAAATCTAATATGTATTAATCAGTGAATTTACTTTCAGCATCTTGATCATCAGCATCAGGATATTGGTGAATATTTCTTATTCTTCACATTTATCGAACCGAGAAAATCGTATAAACATTCTCCTCAGCGAAATATTAAATAATATAACGTGATAATGTTTCTTCAAATTCCAGCGTGGAATAGAGTTATAGTGGGAATGGTATAAAGTTTGGAGCGCTGCACATGAATAAAGTAACCTAGTACGTTTAATAAATGTCTCAATAGAAGAATGAATGAGATCGCACCCTTCTTCGCGTACTGTATGTATACACACGTCCAAAAATAAATATCGTATACGTCCTGATATAGAGCTACTGAAACGGTACAATCATAAATCACAAGGAAAGTTGAAAATGTATACCGACTATTCAGTGATGAACTATTTCAGCACGTATCTATCTAGACCTAGATCTAAATTACCAACTACCATCGCGAACTACCCTTCTGAACTGAAAATTCTTTTAAATGACGACAAAACTGTTTGTGCCCGGAAATGAACGTCATTAGTTACGTTGTAAGCTCGTGGAGCTAATAACACCCGAAGAGTGGGGAAAAATAAAGGAATAGGAAATCCTATTATACTAAAAAGAAGTAGAAAAATCTTCAGTCGTTTTGGAACAGACACACAAATCCTGGTTTAATTTGTTTCTTCGTTGTTACTTGAATACAAACGTATATTAAAAGTTGAGACCCGGTGTTGGAAATATTTATTATAACATGCGTCTTATAAATTTGAATTTACTGACTCGTTCTTCTTCTTATGCAGTGTTTTTTTCAGTATTTACTAAGACATTTCTTACAGCAAACCGTGTTCTGATTCACAAAGGGATTATACACTTTCAAAATTTAAATAATTAGGATTTGACTTCAGAGCACTTATCTTGTAACCATAATTGTTCAAAGGATGATGAATAAACAATGTGTATGAAAGTCCCTTATACAGTTGAAATTCAGGCTAACGTAAGGATTCAAATGTCACCATTAACTGAAATTTGAAATTAGTAGTAAGGGATGGACATGAGGAATGAAAAATAAATTTTTAAAAAAAGGAAATGGAACAAACAAGAACAAGTACAGGAAATTATTATGATGATGTATTAAATTCACTCACAGCAATATTTTTTTAAAACTCATGAGAATGCAATCCTTGAAAATGTAACACACTGGTTTTCTAGAAAACCATCTAGAATGATGTGAGGATTAAGAAATGTGATATAAATGTAGCTACATTACCGAACAGCCAATTGACGACTCGAAATAGGTGTGGCTTCCCCAGTCGGCCAGTTGGATCTATATCATTTGTAGTAATTTAAAGATACCCCAATTGGATATTTGAATTTCACTACAGTTCCAACAGCCCTGTTAATTGGACGGTATGATTTGTGACGTCATGGGGGCGGAGACTGCGAGTCGTCAATTGTCGATTTTCTCGGCTTGTTCAATGAACCTAACTATTTCTTTTCATCAACCTATGTTCAACTTCTGTTTTTTTCTTTCTCTATTCCCTATTCGATAATGAATACCGTTTGCTCAGCGACTTATTTCATACCCGCTACGTTATTTTGGGTTAATTGAATAAGCGATGACGTTTCGAAACTGAAATCGAATCTAATTTGGGTTCAAGTACCGCATAAATCTTTTGGTTTTCGAACATGATTTCTACATATATATATATATATATATATATATATATATATATATATATATATATATATATATCATGTTTAAAAAACAGCCTCGCACAGGACTTCAAACTCACAGCTGACTTGACTTAAGTTTCAAGTTAATTGTCTGAACGGACTGCGCCAAGGGAGGCCCGCCTTCTTTTAATTATTTTCATCGCTTTTCGATTCTGGACCCTCCGATGATGGACTGTGGGATGTACTCTACGTCTATACCTACTGTCCTCAAAACATCTCGCACAGCTGGAGTGCGTGAGTCAGTGAGACGTTCAGAATTCCCATCAGAATGTTCCATTAGTCAGCTAAGTTCTCTAAAAAATAATTGGATATCGACGCCGTGCGTGGAATCCCATCTAAACGGATGGAGTAAACGGCTTCCATTACTGCGTCCATTTCTAATGAGGTTCTGTAGAATAAATTTGATACATAGCTAACATAACAAAGTAATCGGCTTGAAATTAGAAAATGTAAACTATTGGAAAAAATAAAATTTGATATCATTCAGGGAATATTTTGTTACGCAGCTCTCGCTTAAAAATAATTCAAATAATTTTATTCAAATTCTAAATAAAAAAGCAATCAAATAATCCTCGCATGATTATTTCCCATACAGATACATATCAAAGAAGAATAATGCCTGACACCGATAGTCATGGCACTGCATTGAAAATTGAAATCAAGCTGGACGTAGTTCGAGCCCCGAGTCCAGCATAAGGCAGGAATTTTCGTTAATATTATTCGCTTCTAACTTATCATCAACTCATTCGCACCTCCAGAGAACCAAGCTGTTATGAGGTTGGTTAGCAAACAATACCAATTGTCATCAAGAAGACCAAACGTGAAATATATTTTGAACGTTTCGCTGTATGAATACTCAAAATAACGAAAAGTAAGGGAATGTTTACATATAGCAAGAAGGTTACGATATTTTCAATATAATCATTTTAGGGTTGGGGCTTCGATTAGGTATTGAATTATTATATCTTAATATACTCGATATTAATATGTTCGATATTCGATAAATTTCATATCTGAACAATGATTTACATCGGTTGAAAATTCGAAATGGATCAAATAATGAATGGTCAACAAATATACAACAAATTACAACAATGATTACAAAAAATAAAGTAGAAATAAAATTACTCCTTCACGAAAAAAAATAGTATATATTAATCACCAAATAAGTCAGTCGGCCTCAGTCGATGATTAGGATGAAGGAAAGCGATCGATCTTATTGTGGTCTTCATTATTCCATTGTATTATACTGTATTCCAACTTATAGACCTCATAAGACATGATCATGATTTATTACTTCCAATTCAAATTTTTTCGATTCGATATATTCTATATCGAAAAATGAGAAAAATTTGATATATTTCTGGGGAAAAATGATTTTGTATCAAGTTTCGATGTTAAAAAAAAATATATATATTTCCATCATTTTTCAGAATTGAAGTTTTGATATCGCTCGCAATTTCCATATCGAAAGGTAATCCTGAATTAATTTATATTTGTAAAGTTTGAAGTGCGGTTTTTGAAATTTCTTAACATGCATCACTGTCAAGTGTTCAATGCATTTCTTCACCAATTGCTCCTCTCAAGGATCTAGACTGCAACTTGAAGTCACACGCTCTCACGTGTTACACGATACGTGTAACACGCTGTCAATTTAAGTAAACAATATGAAGTATGTATGTGTGTTTGATAAGGTTACTCTGTTAGCGGGTTATGACCCAACTGAAAAATCGTACCTCATAAACTAGAAATGAGCAATGAATAATTTGTCTATACCCCACAACATAAAAGTGACATAATTTTATAGCAAAACTAGAACTACTTTCCTAAACGTCTTTGACCACGCTTCAAGGTATTGTTTTTACTTATTTTCTTCGTCTGTTTCTCTGAACAAGACTTCAGAGATAGTCTTGGTTAGCTTCACTGTATATATGATGTTGGCGAAAGCATTACAATAACTCTTCTGCACCGAAAAAAGTTCCGGCTTGAGCAGATTCTGCTGAAACTACAATAAAACAAAGCCGGATAAACAATGCGAGAAAAAGTGGAAACAATTCTAGAGACAACATGACAGACAGAACCGAGACGGGAAAATAAGAGAAAAATATATATTAGATAATATGAAACTTATATTAGAATTTTTTAGTTGTAAACAAAATATAAAGGAAAGAAACATGGAAACTAGGGCTTACATCTTCTATCTTCTATAACCAAGTTATAATTCTTCTTTGATAGAAATAGCGATGAATATATATGTATATATGTATATATATATATATATATATATATATATATATATATATATATATATATATATATATATATATATGTGTGTATATATATATATATATATATATATATATATATATATATATATATATATATATATATATATATATATATATATATATATATATGAATACATATATACATAAATATATATATATATACATATATATATATATATATATATATATATATATATATTTATATTTATTTATTTATATATATATATATATATATATATATAAATATATATATATATATATATATATATATATATATTTATATATATATATATATATATTCATATATATTATATTAAATATATATATATATATATATATATATATATATATATATATATATATATATGTGCGTTTGTATATTCAGGCCCCCATATATAAATTAAATTATAAATGAATCGAAACCTCTCTACATTCGAATGTATGTGATATTTATATGTTAGACCAACAGTTAGGCAGTAGCCTCTTACCAACAGTTCGGTTTTAAACGGCTTAATAGGACTTTCCTTGTCTGCATTGTTTATTGGTATAATCTTGTTAATTCTCGAGTTCACTCTTCTATCCTTAGCAACAGTTCTCGAAGATGCAGCACACATTTCTTCGAGTAAATAAAACGAGATTTACTAGAATCGCAAACTAAATATGAGGAAGAAATGTAATTTCTAATTTGCAGAGACGCATAAGTATATACAGCAAAGATCGCGTTGAAGTTTGTGGAACGCTTATACTGCGTGGGAGTAAAGTGAATGGAACTATGTGAGGGGAAGAAAGACGATTTCTCAATGAAAACGTGAGATGCTGAGAAAGAAACTTAATTCAATTCTAGTTTCGTATTTACTACCCACACTATCCAAACAGAGCTCGTATAAACTAACTAATGTTGTCCAAACTTAAATTTATAATCTCCGAAGTATAAACTTTCATTGAACAAGTTCTTCGAAAGTTGAAAAATCATTTATCACTTTTATTTGGTATAGGCATAAACGTGCGTGATATGGAAATATGCATGAACCAAGAATATAAAAGCAAACAAGAAACTTTATTAATAAACTTGGAGATAAGTTTTCATTATACGAGCTGCACAATAATGTCACTATTAATAAAGAACACCTTAAACAAAAAATCTGGATTTTACGGTGTTTATGAAGTTTTCTGTACGACTTTCAAGGGATTAGTGAAGCTAAATTACGAATTAAACCTTCAAAAAGGCCATAACTATTGATGAAGAGGCTGAAAGCTCAGAATATATATATATAATTCATATTTCTCATGCTTTCACGCAGAGAATATATTCTTCAATGAACATAGCCTTTTCCTTTGAAGAAAACTCACCATATATAATGTGTAGTGATAGAGATCATGAAATAAAAAAAACAAAACGTAGGATGACACAGTGCGTCATAAAGAAGTCTAAAAACACTCGTAGTAATGAATATATTTATTACTTGATTCGGGTTAATATCTTTTTTATATGTAAAAGACCGTTGCCCCGCACAAAACGACTATGAATTTCACTACCATACCCAGAATTTATTACTGTCGTCTATATAATAGAATTAGGGGTTTATATGCTACGGGTTAACTACCAATAGGTGTTTACATCCACTGTCTCTTCCCATTGGCTAATGTTCAATCTGTAGTGGGTGGGTAGAATACCAAATGTAACTATCGGCTAAATGGGCGGCTAACTGAATGGACGTAGCAAGTGACGTGCGTCGCTGGCGTTGTGAGCGTCGTGACACGTCGCTATCGCTGACCGAGCCATGCGACTCGGTTACTGCTGATAGAAACACAGTATAGCCCCCCCATGTCGACGCCTTGCGTGGATTGCATACGCAATTACACAATGTGTTCTAACCAATTGGATGAAATGGTCGCTGGTCGAAAGGATATATCGTAAAAAGACAACAAGTTTTGATCGAACTAATATCGTAATACAGGCACATGCGGCCTTGATTGGACTGATTGCAGATGAAAACTACAATCCGAATGATTTTGTAGTTATTTTCATTGGATGTAATTTCGAAGATGAAAATTACTTTGAGAAATTTCAAGCTAATGAGATTATAGAATTGGAAAAGAAATTGATCTTTGATAGCAATTTGTTTGAGAGGAAAAATAAATTATTGCTTCCTGCAACAAGCCATATTTTATATGCAATAATGTTACTAGAATGCATGAAACAATATGTTTATTTCATGTCGTTATATGTTCGCGATATCTCAAGAGAAAAAATAAAACACAAAACGTTGCGCGTGCCTATCGTTACTGTAGTAGATACAACGCGAACTTAATTTAGAACTGTCAAGTAAATAACCACGCCGAAAATAAAATAATTTGTAATTTAAATACAGTCACTCTTGAATCTAGCGATACACTAAGCTATCAAGTGAAAATCCTATATTTAGTGTGAAGACTCACATTCAGGAATCCTTATTTCAGCTCGTCCCTTGTTCGTCGTTGGAATAAGGGGCTAGAAATCCCTTTCTACACCACCCCCATTTAATGTGCCACCCTGCGTAAACATAGCCTCTTCATATCACATGTTACCGAGCTAATATAAAGAGCAACAAAGTCAGACGACTCGCCGAAGTAGACTCTCCTGTCTTTGATGTCTGATCCTTGTATAGGATGTGTTTCATGTACAGCCAAGTGAACAAAAGTCAAATAAATTCACGACATACGCCTTACAATCTACTTAGAGGTGATTGTGCTTATAGAACTGACTCTCAAAGGATTTATTCCCTTTCAGCTTCTTTCGTAATGGTTTTGAAACTAATCTAGAGGCCACGATAACTATAGGTCTGATATTTTAATTGGGGTTCAGTTGTTTGAAAAAATGACTTCAATGTTTATAATATGAGTGTAATGAAAGTTTATGGTACAAACTTTGATTATTTGGCAATACTATAATGATTTCAATGTTGGCAAATTGAGTAAAAGCGCGTGATTCACAGGTAAATCAAAGAAATTAATAAAACCTGAAAACCATATATTTTATATCAATATCAATTGCGTACAAGCAATTACAGTTCAGGTTTCGGGAAAAATTGTGTCAACAGTTTTGGAAATTGGTAGAACATTTTGTAAAGCATAAAGGAATAACTTGAAGTGAAAATGAAAAAATAATTTCTTCTGAAATTTTTTTTTTCACTGTATTTTCTTGAACATTTTGGTTCATTTACTCTTTCCGCTCTCGTGAAAAAATAATACGTACACTTTATTCTAAGCTTTTCCAAGATCTAATATAATTCATTGAAAATAATAAAATCTCAGATATAATATATATCTTGATGATAATATAATATACGTCATGTTCACGTCTTCAATCCTTTTACTTCACAGACAAAGAACGATTTGTACTGAAGGTGTCACGAAGGTAGCATATAATTGACTTGGGTCATCAAACTCGTGCAAGTACTTTTCCATAACATCGAATCAAACAAAAATACAAACGTTTTTTTTTCTTGATTCACAACGGTGTTACATCGAGAATATATATATATTCAAATACACACGTGTATTCCAATATAATCGCTTGTGTCTATCATCTGATGAATTTAACATGCATGACGAATGTTTTAGATGGAATACGAATCTCATTGCATGAAGTACAGAATACACACATCGGCACAAGTAGCTCAGTGCTAAACTCGCTTGATTCATGTGACCGGTAAATGTGGGTAAATCAAGCCACATATTATATATATATATATTTATATATATATATATATATATATATATATATATATATATATATATATATATATATATATATATATATATATATATATATATATATATATATATAAATATATATGTATATATATATATATATATATATATATATATATATATATATATATATATATATATAAATATATATGTATATATATATATATATATATATATATATATATATATACATATATATATATATGAATATATAAATATATATATATATATATATATATATATATATATATATATATATAAATATATGCACCACTATCATGTATAGCATACATCATTAGATTTTATTCGATGCACCGCTATTATAATTATGCAGATGCGTGCATTAAAGCAGCGTGTTGATAATTTTGTTGGTCATACCGAATGGTAATAGATAATAACTTCCTGAATTATATTTCACATAGTTCGGATAACAATTTATTTGTCAGTTTCGAGAACTGTGTTTGGGTAAATCGTCGATAATATCATTATAAGTTCTCCACACCGCTCTACTAGAGGTAGATCGAAAGTCGCCACCGAACCACCTAGGCCATCGTACAAATTGTTTCGCATTCTATACGTGCTGGCCATATAGAGAAAACCTTTCGAGCCAGCACTCTCAATTCAAGAAGATGCAACCCTTCGGCTGCGGTTATCTATTGTTCACGTCTGTGATTCACAGTGATATATAACTTCTGCTGGGAGAAGGTGAACTATCCCAATCGAATATACGTTAATCCAGATAAAAGCTTGAAGACGCTGACCTTAATGTGGAGAACATTTACAAAGAAATAGGCAAGCCAAATACTTTGACATTCGGGAAATTCTTCGACCAGAACAAACGGTTTGTTGTGCATCCCTATAAAGCCGATAACAAAATGGAGCGTTTCACCATTCACAAGTATAATCTGATTAGTATAAGAACAGGAACAGTCAACGACGATCCTGAAAAGGTAAACTGACTTTTTGCCTTTACACCGTGGGACTACAGCTTTTGCAATCACAATATAGAATTCAGAATAAACCAGACTATGCAAATTAAGTAAAAACTGCATTGCAGAATGTTGTTCCTAAGCGAATACGTATACTCTATAAGGAAATTAAAAACTAAGATGGAATAAAAACAAAGAGATGCTAGCCATAGATATAGCGTGCAAATAAATAAGATACTTTCCATTATATAGCATGTTGATTATGCCATAAAACTACGAGAGCTTGCTTGTGTAAATGAACTTTCGAATGGGTTGAACTCAATTTAAAAGGGTGAATAAAAGATATGCACAATAGGAAAACGTAAAACCTGGAGGGACTATAATTACATTACATATAAAGAAAACACTTCTACGAAATGGTATGAAACCAAATAATATAGCATTTTATTTCATTCCACGAGAAAAACGAATCAATCAATCAATTCATGCCATATCATATTATAGAGAACCAGCTTTAAAAAAGAATCGAATATCAAAATGAATGTGACTTCTACGTCTTCATGTGCACCAATCGAATTCTATTGTGACATTTAACAACAGCTATTCAGATTCTTCAATCAGATTGCCTGAGTATAGTGAGTATATAGACTGGTAGAAAGGTTTTTACTTCTAGCACTTTATGGATACTGATGTCGACAAGCTATATTATGTTGGATTATAGCATACGTACAAGACCTAGCCCTAGACAGTCGCGCCTATATAGCACCCGTAGCGTCTATATGGCAATACTCTTTAACATAAAAACCATTTACTTGGTGCATCAGTCTGATCATATACTCGGAAAGAGTGAAAGCATAAGTGAAGAAGCTAGAATCAACAGCGTTTGGCAGACAAGAAGTGTTTCACAAGAGTAGCGTAAATGAATGAAATGTCATATAGCTTCTATTCCACAATTACCTCATGAATTACTAAGACTATTCGTGAGCAACTGTGCAAACCGTTACGAGAAGTGGCATTAGTCTCGTCTTGGATGAACATGACAAATGCAACACTCAATCGCTTATAAATCATAAATACATTATTGTATTGGTGCAAGTAACCTCGTCGTGGACGCGCCGTAACAGTCGCAATCGATCTCCATCCAATACGCAATTAGATTAGAATATATATCCATGATTTATTATATTCTTATTCTCGAGTCCGTGCAGGAGAGACGTCACTGAAAATTTGTCTTTTTGTTTTAAAATTTGGAATTTTTCTTTTTTTTCAATCATCAATTCATTTCATATCCACTTTTTGAGCTACTGGAAAAAATAATGTGGATTAATTCACTTATATATTATATGTTGAACTTTTAATTATCTAGTGTCGAACTGAAATTGCTTCAGAACGGGTGAAAATAATTGTCTTTTTTCTAAGTTGATTAAAAATTCGGAATTTTGGAATAGAGAAGTGAATAAAATCTGTCCTTCTGTGGTTTGATTTGCATATTTTTTGTGTGCATTTCATTAACTAGAGAATAAACGAAGTAATGCATTATTATCAGCATATCTTGAAAATATATACACACCTACTACTGTATATACTAGAGGCAATATAAGACAATAAATAATACCAGCAAACCAACATGCAAAACATAAAAAGTGAACATTTCTCATTCATTTATTCCAATTCATTTTTTGGGGGCTTTTTAACTTGGTGTTAAAAGACCTGTAAAGTGCACAAATATGAAACGTATAGTAAAAATACTGGACGGATTCCTTGGGGAATATTGCAATAGATTTTATTTTTGGAATGTCTTTAATATTGGCTTTTCTGTAGTTTTTGTCATCAACATCGAAAACTTGAAATAAAGTAATTGTTTATCAATTAAGGATAAGGATGGAAATCTGAGATGATCTCACCACTTCAACTTTCCTCTTTTCTGAGGTATCATTCAAAAATAATTGTTGAATAGAAAAATTAATGAATAACTTTGATCAAAAAGATGTGTGAGCTGAATAAATTTGCCATTCCCAGTTCCCACATTCACAGTTCCCCAGTTCCACAGTTCATCACATTTGATTAAAATCAAATCATAAATTATAAATTATAAATTATAAATTATAAATCAACATCAATGCATAATTTTATCAAATGCACTTTCGAGAATACTTGGAATTATTTTCAAAACTCACGCCATTTTCTAGATTAAGGTGTCTCCATGACAATTACAAATATTTATGTAATAATTGAATGAATTGAAAAAATTAAAAAATGTGACTTCATATCTTTCATTTTTTTGTAGGTGATGTGAGACTACAATAAAAAAAAATCAACTTAATCGGGTGTAAAATGTAAAACTTGGGGATAAGTCAGTAAGGCTGTCCTGAACACCGTAAAGCTCAACTACCCACTTCACAGTCATTGAAATATTTCTCTAAAACAGCTATAATTAATTTTATCGAATAGTTTCAAGTTTTGTATCTACTTCGACAACTTGACACAAAACCAATATAACCAATGAAAGGATTGGATGGCTGAGTAGGATCGTTCGGACGAGGCACCTCAATAGCGATCTTACCACTCGAAAGAAAACAACCAATTATATTATCACTCGTATAACGAACTTCAAATAGTATGAACCAAAATGAACAATGAACAATTAAATCTTTTATGATGAAGAAAATAATTCTTCGATCTACTTTTCAAATTTCGTTCTAAATTTTGTTGTTAGAACCTTGACCATACAAAATGCACATGGTATGTAGATTATTTCCTCTTGTATAGTATTTTTCTACATTTTCTTATTCAAACCTAGTCAAATTATATATATTTTGTTATTCTCTAAAATGTTGTTATTGATAATTTGTTTTATATTTTAATTAATTGATTTTTATTCTGTGTTTTTGCAATCTTTTAATGTAAGACAGAGTCTGAATAAAGATATCCGCCGAGATCTGAAATAAATCATAAAACGAAAGAAGGAAATAACAGACATACTGGTTGTCGTAATTGCCTTGTGATACTCGCAACTCATATAACTTTATTCTACCCTACATATTTCTCTACAACTTCGTCTAAATTATAAGAATATATAAATAAATGTATTTAATATGTATACATTAATACTAATTGTAAGATATAGAATGTCCATTAGAAGTCACGACTTTGTGTATGTATAGTACATCAATACCAAGAACGTGATGAATATGAAGGAGTTCTAGGTAGAATCTTTACCTCGAGGTAAAAGTAGACTAGACGATGTATAACTATTGCGTGTTTAATAAGTTGCATGGTTGTATATTAATTTTTACTTATAGGAATGTCGTAATGGTGAAGTACCGTATACATACGTGAAGGTATAGCCGTCTGCGTATAAGAGGAATATACTTATACTTGCAGGCATGAGGCGTTGTAAAATTGTGAAAAGAGGGATCTGTCGCTAGTGGCCTTATATGAGAGCTTAGTTTTCAGCAAATTCAAAATCGAAAACTAGAACTTATGTAAGAGATTTATGAACTTTTCGGTCCTACTGATCAGCATTACTTTCAAGCATTCATCAATAAAAAAAACTAGGATCATTCATAATTTAGAACATGAAATAAAACAGAGTACGGTCATGAGACGGTCCTACATGTGTTTTCTAGCGAACTCGAATACAATATTGGTTTTGAAGTGAAATATAAGCCACTGTACTTGAGAGAGGAGGAAAGTTGGGATGGTGATACGATCTCAAATTGCCATCCTTAGCCTAAATTAAGAAATAATGACTTCATATCAAGTTTTTCAATGTGAAAGAACTACAGAAAAGCTAATATTGAAGTAATTCCGAAAAGAAAATCTTATTGCAATATTCCCCGAGAAATATATGTCTAGTATTTGTACAATACGTTTCATATTTGTGTACTGTCTTTTAGGTCTTTTAACTAAATCAACAGCAAGTTGGAAAAAAAGAATTGGAATAAATGTATACAAGAAATGTTTTATTTGTTTATATTTGTATGTTGGTATGTTGGTAGTATTCATACTCTTATATTGCCTCAAGTATACACAGTAGTAGGTGTGTACATATGCACACAACTACAATCGATAGTAGCTTCAAGAGATGGGATAAGAGAATTATAGCAGTAAGACGCAGGTCAGGTATGTCCGAGTATCTTTACAACGACGAGACGAGACTAGGTGCACGTTTTGCAGTATGTGTCAATAATTAGCCATGTAAATGAGATAAATGTGTGAAATATATCAGATTATGAAGATAAAGAGGACATACGTCTGTTATGTGATATAAAACAGCGATGTATCACTTTTCAGACGTGGTTATATAGTTTGACCAGACACTAACTAGCTCCTCTCAAATTCATCAATAGAAAGTGTCTAATATTTTTTGGAATTAATCTGATAGCTATCATCCAATAAGAAACGGAATGATTAAACATTTAATCCTTCTACTTCGACATATAGGTCTATCTATAAGCATTCTCTCACTGTATTTTTAAAATTTCAATATGTTTGATAGATGGCTTTTACGAAGGCGAAATAGTTTGTATTTATCAAAATATTTCACTAAATCAAATGAAATATATATAAGGTTTATTTAATTTTAAAAATCTTAATATTTATGTTGTCATTGTCTATATATGTATTTGATTCAAGATAGACGTGTGATTGAAATGAATTGAGAATTGAAATCGAAAAGACAAATTCATCCTAATTGACATATTTCAAATTTGATAGTACTTTAATTAAATTTGTATTCGCATTCGAATAATTATAAAAAAATCCCTGTACGTGAGCTTGTGCTGCACCAAGACACCTGAAAAAAAGTATAGCTTTCCAGGTTTTGTCCCAGTTTTTTGTGAGTAGAGATCGCGCTTGTCAGATTTGTGTTAAATTTTTAACAATTAGAGCCTCGAAGGGATTGTTAATCATAATTCAAATTAATATCCACAACACAGATTTCACGCTGACAATTTTTTTTATCTGGTGAATTTGGAGTTATGCAATTTTATATTGATTGTTTGTCCTAACTCATGTTCTTATGAAAAGTAAAACATAAGGATAAATCCGTGAATATCATAAGAAGCCATTTTCTCAAGTTAATGATACAATGTAACAATGATTTTATGAAATATTATTGATGCTTTTTATGATTTTTTATCTACCATCTTGATAAGACTTGTAATTGAAAATACTCAATGCTGCAATGCAATATCGCTATGCACCCGCATGCAAAACAAATCAGAAAAAATTCCATTATCACTGTATAGTCGACTATAACGACAATGTATGTATACACATTTCATTCTCCAGAGCTTTCTTCAGAGTCCTTTCATTATCAAGAGTGACCCAGAAATTGAATGGAACAATGAATAGTATTATTTTTCACTTTATAAATTAAATAACAAACTATGCCACTTGTTGTTGCAGTAGTTCAAATTCATGAGCTCTCGATAATTAAATATAAGTATCGAAATTATAAATGCATATGCTATTATACCAGAGTGAAGCAAGTTCACGCTGGATTGAATGACAACGCAACGTTAATTAGCAATCAAACAATATTGCTGCTGGAACATGATACGTGACATCGGACCAATATTCCGCTGAGCTAAAATGTTTTGTCATAATATGTATTATAATATATGATGATATGATTTTGCTATGATGCATTATGCAATAATTATGCATATATATGCATATTGAGAGAATATATTATATGACGATGGACCAATACTTTGTTCGGCTATAATGGAGGGTACGTAATACCGTTTCGACGCCTTAATTTGCCCGACCGAAAATCGTAGAAGCTCCCAATTATTATTAGTCACTAATTTTTGTGTGTTCTATTATGAGTTTCAATCGTTTTCACCAAAATACTTATTGCATATGATGCATGTAACATGTTGATAGCTCGAAAGAGGTGGAAGTGCCGTGAAACGATCAAATTGTGTGCGTTGAATTGTGTGATTCATTTAGTGGAGAAACCAATTCGATAAACATTGAAGTATGAAAATGTATAACATTTGAACAAAACATACATTTCAAAAGTGAAATTAAGATCTTACATATTAAACCCGACTTGAATCAAATATTCTAGTGTGAAACACTCAGGAGCTAATATTTTGAGTTGATAATTAATTATAGAACTGTGGAGGAAAGCCACAACGTGAAGCACTTGGAATTCCGTCGTAATATAGTAATAATATTCATCGTTTACCGTGTAAGGCAATCAAGGATAACAGTATGTGACAACCACTAAACACCTGAGAATTTCAAATCCGGTACTAATTCTCAAAGTAATGGCATTAATTAATTCACCTTATTCTACAATAAGAACAGTAACGATGATTATTGTTTGCTTAACGACCCCACCACACGCTAGATTATTTGAGGGCACTAATGAGCGAATTATACAAGAATGACGTTTATAAAAATCCATCACTTATGCGGGAGTCGAATCCAAGCATGACTTAAGTTGACAAGACTTCTAATATGCAAGGCAATAAATTGAGTGAATGAGACAAATCGTGAAAGTATTGAACACATCCACAATTACACACATGAACGATCACAAACATCACAATTGCCAACTGGAAACTAAATCGGATTGTTCTCTTGTGTATATTCTCAGGTATCCCGCGCGATCCAACGGAAATCGGCGACAACTCGATAAAATGTCAATTTCACGCGGTTTGAATTTTTTTTTTGATAACATCGAAACTTGATACAAAATCGTGTTCCCCAAATAAGGCAATAGATGAAAAATGAATGAATGGTTTAAATGAAGCAGTCAATCAGAAATGATTAAAAATATAATCGAAGTTCGATATACTGGTATTCGATATGGTAGATCGATGATTTAAGATCGAAGTTAGCAGCTTGCTGCTAGTTGGCCGAATGGGAACGCGTTGTTAGAAGCGTTTTCTAGCATCACCAACCCAACTTCAGTCAACGGCGATCGAGTTGGTATGACGCTTACAAAACCTTTTTTCTGATAAGATGGCCAAGCCAATTAGCGATAAGACAACTGGAGCTGTGCGTGTGTCTGATTATAGCTGATTGAGAATAAACCATGATGTATTCAGTCGAATATAATTAATATATATATATATATATATATATATATATATATATATAAATATATATATATATATATATATATATATATATATATACATATATATATATATATATATATATATATATATATATATATATATATATATATGAAATAATCAGTCAGTGTGAGATATTTTTCATCGTGGCTTTCGACATTCGTTTTTAGTCTTCAATGAGCCATGAAATGTTCCACTGTTTGTGAAGTGCATGAATGAAATAACCAATGTATATTAGAATTAGAATTCAGGGTGGCCAAGACCACCCTGATGAGAACCATATGATGAAAAAATACGGTAATTTTTATGTTCGCTCCAACTTATATACGATATAATTTATATACTGTGGAGGAGAATAATTTTATTATCAAGTTTGAAGATTATTAAAATTCAATCAAGTTGTTTGAACAGTGTCCACAAATATTCTCTCACATTCACTGTGAGATTCTTATCAAACGATTACACACATAAGAAAGAGAAGAGTGTGATAATTAATATTTGAACTTCTTGCGCATGTATGTATAAGCCTCAAGTTTGATTGCTTTAAAGTGCTTCAGTCGTTATATAAATTCTATTGAGTATAGAGGAGACGAAAAGTTTGCCAAAAATATTACTCTTGAAATCACGGTGTATCCTTTCTTACACTTTCCGCACGTAATTAAAGCGCACTTTAAAGTATTTTGGCAACCGTCATTTTAGTTTGGCCGGCATGTGTGTGTTATCTGTGCCCGTTAAATATGAAACACTGACAAACATAAATACCAAATAAAGAATAAATGTTCACATATTTCAGAAAGTTGTGAAGTTTGTGAATGATGTGATTCCACCGAAAGAAAACTTTTACGATAAAATATGCTTCGTTAAGCGCTTGCTGATATAAATAAATAATGACAATAACAATATAGAACAAACACTTTTGTACCAATGCCAAAAAGATCGCATTAGAAAATCTGAGTAGGCCTACATTTCTACCCTGATGGTTGAAAATGTATACGTAAAGAAAAAAGTGGAGTTGTGCCTAGTGAGTTATACCGTGAAAACGTGTTAAAAACCTTAAATTGTGTGAGATGAAATCGACCCTCTCAGAAATTTCTACTTTGAAAAGTTTGCTTTACTGTAGATCACACATTTATTTTATATGAATTTTCACCCCAATTCTCTTGTTATAAATATCCAAGAAGCGCATTTATTTCATCACAGACAAATAAATCCACATCCAATGTCGATATATTCTTCTGTTAGATTTATATAATAGTTTCACTCGATTTCGAATGCTGCTTTTTCAAGATTAACCTTACATGACCCTTATCACATTGTGATTTATGTCGAGAACTATAAATTTACTGCAAAACACGAAGCCATATGGATGAAAGCACCCCATAAGAGAAAGACTGGTATACTCTGGTATACCAGAAGAAAGTTATGGTTATAAGCCATTTTATGAAATGAACAATATTTTCATTCGTTTGTATTCCGACCAGCTTCCATGTAGAGTATGGAACATTTTTCCCATCCATTCTTTCTATCACAATCTCATTTGCAATCAGTCAATTAATAATTTGAACGATGGAAAAAAAGGAAATGAGAAATGAGAAACATAACAAAAATATTATAAGTGACTACCTTATGTGGATCGCTTTCCTTACATTTTGATGTATTATAGTTTTTTTTTTCAATGGATTCTCTTCATTAATAAAGACATATTGTATGCTATACATATTCACTATTTTGAATCTGAACTTTCTGTAATAATAAGAACTTTGGAGAGCCTATATATATATATATATATATATATATATATATATATATATATATATATATATATATATATATATCGATTCGTGTAGGCTTTCACAAGTGTTGGTTAAATTATTATTCATTTTATCCTCGGATTATTCTTGTGTGTGTATATATATATATATATATATATATATTCCGAAATATTATCACGATTAGTAATGCCGAGGTCATCATTCGACTCAAAATACACCTGTTCTGATCAGGTTTACGAGTTGAATATAAATCAAAAGTTGATATACCGTAACTAATTATTGAAACAATTTATCAAACATTTGGCAAAAACACAAACAATATCTCCCTAGCTAACATCCAATTAAATTCAAACGTCACAAAATAGAAAACGAAGCACTTGCAATGTGGTTATTTCATTATTCTAATAGTTTGGCCTTTTATGAAGACGAAAGTCTTTATTACAAACACCTAACTCATAGGCTCGTAAAAATCACGTACTAAATTCCAGTAGTAAAATACTTTTAAAGGTCATTCAGATATTACAGAATTATGCTGCTGGTCCTACATGAAAAGGTTAGACGGTTTTCAAAAGATAATCTTGTAAAGACAACGTTGAAACGGTTTAGCTCCTGGGCGTCGCGACGCTACGCTCTAGGAACCGTAACTAATGGGTGACGTCATAAATACTCTCGTGTGAATTAAACAAAAGAGAATCAGCTGTATCCTGACTGGAGCTAAGCCAACAAAAAAAAACTTACAACCCGTATGATAGCGGAAGAAAACTTGCTATCTGAGTGACTGGGTTTGAACCCCGCCAATGACATGGTTGTTACACTGTCGACGTTGGGAGTGGTTGGAAAAGGCTCTAATGGTGGCGCAAACGGTAGCTATTTGTTTCAATTAGACCACCCTTCCATTTGTCACAAGCTCGCATACAAATAACACTCGACAAAAAAAAACTACTACAGCAAGGCATATCACATTTCTTCATATACGCTATATTTTTCAGCGAATAAATTCCGAACTTATATTTCTACTTTTGAACTACGAAGTCATTGTCATTCTCTAAAGCTTATTTTAATATCTTAATAACGTTTTACCTGTTCGCCAGCCAAGATTTAAATATAGGCTATCAAATTAAGTTTCTTTCCACCAACAGACCATTCAGTGTCTATGAAGAAAGTCATTTGAAAACTTTTTTAATAAGATGAAAAGAATCTGATATATATTTTATAATGTACGAGTGTTTCACCTGTTTCTCATTTCATCTATAACTTCTACCGCGTGCGTCGGTTGTAAATAATGTCGTGAAATGGAGCTTCAAACATCGCATTTAATACAAATACACGTCATTACATTCAACAACTTCTTATAATATTAAAAAAAGTAGTTTGTCAGGTAGCTCATTATCGTTACAAATTAACCACGTCAACACTGGATAGTTTTTAAACAATTGGCCTTCATTCAAAATTGAAATAATAGCATCAATTAATATTAAATCACATAACAGTTCTTATCCCCGTGTCAATCGGATGAACAAAGGCAATAAAACTTGACACACCCCACTTAGAATACAAGACACGGAACTGTTGAGTGTCGTTAATGAACACAAAGCAAGCATTAATCAAAAATAGCACACAGCATCTTCTATCTCATGAAGACATACTTTCTCACTTCATGTATTTCAATCTCATTGATTTATTTCTCGTTCTCCTCTTTTGGTCACATTTAAATTCCTCCAGAGAATAAGCCTATTTGTCCAGCATGGCAAATGGTCTTTTTCTTAAAACGAAAATAGCAGGAAGACTTTCTATATTGAATCTCGCATCTCGGGATTTGTTTGATTTGAATTAATACCAACATTTCCTGACTTGTTTGTTGATGAAAAGATTAAAATTCATATCACAATTTGTATAGAATGCTGAAATGCTGGAGGAATTCATCTGACTTGGGTATATATGATTACTTGAGATCTTCGATCTTCGTTTATCCAATTACTTCAATACATCTTTAATTAAATTGTAAGTATTTCATCGGGAAAGATTAAGTTCACATTCATTGTAGGCATGCACTGGAAATTGTACAGTGATTTTATTCCTAATTTTTCAATAATCTTCACATGGTCAAAAGATGTCTGAACTGGAATCAGGCAGGTAAATGTTATTATCGGTATGACGAGAGACTTATAGGGATGAAGATTATACGTGCTTAACTATAAGCACATACTATGAATACAACGATCTCATTTCACGTACTTCTGTGGATGTACCACAAAGAAGAATTATTTATTTAATTATTCTGTGAGCCTTGTCGGAATAGAAGACTTGTCTTTTATCTCAAATCCTTAACAAGTCTATATTTTGTTTTTCGTTATCGACGATCTTCATTTCAAACAACCAGACGTCAACCTTGTTCATTTTTGCATTGTCAACTTTGTTCTAAGCTTTTGATCAGTACCAACTGAAAAGTAATTAATTGATCATCTATCCGTATCCGTACGATGAACTCAGCGGGAAATACTTAATTTTTCTATTCGAAGTTGAATACGATACACATTCTTAGACATTTTTGATCTTTTATGTTGATCCTTTTCGAAAAACGGATGAATTTTTACACCTCGTGTACTTTTCGAATAACGTTTTAGATGAAATTTCAGCAGATATTATCAAGTGATCGGTCTATACGATATGACTCACTCACATGTATACAGTTAATACATAACTAGGCAAACGCGAAATATGCGTTGCAAGATGAGCGAGATATCTGAATAAGGTATGATAACAGTCCTACATTTGCTACTTTACCGACTCTGGTATTATACACACTTTGTAATTCATTTAATTACTACTTTATCTTCTCTGGTATTCTACACACCTTGACGAATATGAAGAATATATTTTAATGCTTGGGCAAATATCGAATCTATGAAGCAGTGAATCTTGGCTCATTTCCATATACTTGATGTGTAAAAACAGTTATTTGAATTTTTCTTCGAAACGGCTGATTCGAATTGCTTACAAAATGGTGGTTATGTGTATTATTCATGTTTGAACACTCACAGAAAATTTTATTTTTTTCGGAGAGATTTCATTTTTTCAAATTTTCTCACCCAGCGTAATCTTATGGGGTTTTTAAAAACTTTGACATGATATTTCTCAGAATCTATTCGATCGATTCATTCCCAAAACTATACACAATTCTAAGTTTTAAAAGTTGGCCCGTACAAAAAAAAATTCATGTTGATCAGTCTATCCATGTGACCTGTGCAGTGCTTACAAACAGAACAAAAACAAAACAACAAAAAACATACAAAAAAACACACAGACAAAGCTCCATAAGAGTGGGATGGAGACTTCGCTACGCTCATCTAATAATACATTTCGAGTGAATCCCTGTTGACTTATCAAAGAAATTGATGAAAAAGCTGAAAAGAGATCCGTTCATCCACGCTTGCTCGTGACAGTTCTGATAATAATGTGAAGAGTCTACTTATTCAGGGAATGTGGAAGCGATCGCGCTTTCAATTGGAAAAAAGTATGCAAGAATTAGGTCACACTAAGTATTTCAAAATGAAATACAAAATACGTCTGCTTGAAGAAAACAAGAATATTCACGAACAAGTTGAGATGGCAAAAGTTATCATATATATATATATATATATATATATATATATATATATATATATATATATATATATATATATATATATATATATATATATATATATATATATATATACTGAAGTACTTATCTTCTCAACATTTCTATTAGTTTATAGATATCACTCCCAGAAGATTTGCTGTGAGGTCTTGGAGGAAAGAAAGGAAATGGGGGGAGGAAGATGATCGTGTACTTTCATCGTCAAAGAAAACATGCTCCAGATTTGTAAGAGCTACAGAGAGAAAAAGCTTGGTGCTGAATTCCTTTTATGTTAAAGCTTTGATCCTCGTTATAAGCTTCAACCAATTTATACATATAATGCAAGTGTTCAATTAGATGAAATCGTATACATATTAAGTTTCATCTTATAAGACAAATCGCTAGAATTAGTTTCATTAGTATGAGAGGAATTTTCAGACACAAATGGATACCTTGTTCGACTGTAAAGATACACTGATACACTGATAGATACAATTCTTCCAGACATGCTCAAATGAAACGATTCCCCATTCCTTCCTTCACTACTTTACATCAACTTCCTTCTACCATTCGTCCTATAGTGATGCATCCCACCGTTCATAAGCGCTCTAATTGTGCGTGATTGTGCTGCTATCTACAGTCATCATAACGAACCAACTGTTTGAATTACACTGCAACCGTATCTGAATTTGTATTACTGGTAGCACTCAGTCCACAGCGTCAATGGCCGACACTAATTGCAGGCATAGGCGAGGAAACTGGAAGTGTGTTTGGAATTTAGAAAATATAGTTTTGTTCTACCATAATGATCAAGAGTCTTGAAGTAGTGAATATCGTCTATGGAATTAGCGACATCTTACAGCTTTTTGCTGTTGCTTATCATGGGCTGTAATAAAAACTGAATAAACATAATATTTTTTACTGTCGAAATTTTGATTTACACTACTCGTTTTTTCTTCGAAAGAGAATTGGCAAAATTGTGGTAATTCACAAAATGTTTTCACCAGGTATTCCAAACGTGGTTATTCTGATGAGAGGACAGTTCAAATTTTCACAATTTTGTTCCGAACTTCAATATTATAATAACCTAAGACGATACCATGAAATTGTTAGTTGTTCAGTTTTTTCTTTCACGAAAATATGTTTATTTCGTCTGGAAGTACAATGTGTGAATACAAATTTCCAGGTCACCACAGTCTTGATAAAAATTTCAAATTTGTATAATTATCTGTTTGTATGAGCTAGAATTGTGTTATCATCATGTCATTCATCATTACTCACTTTCATTGAATAAAACTTCACTTACACTTACTTCACGTCAATTCATTTTGAACAGCTGATGCGTAATTGATAAGTTAAAATGACTGAATCATTATAGTATATGGAATATGAATGTTATATAATAAGCCCCAATTCTATTTTATATATAATTTCTTAATTGAACTAAGAAATGGTCGAAAACTCGAAGTATACAGCAAACTTGAGTGAAAATGTGATATGGGCTTATATCTAGATACACATGGTATGACAGTCTCCATGCCCATTCATTACGTAAATAGAACTTCTAGAACTCTCTCTGTAATAATGTTTAAAAATAAATTCAATTCAATCAGATTATTCAATTTTTCGAATTGTTATTTGAACGCAATAAAAATATCACAAACATTTTCACATAGGATAACTTTGCCATATTGAATGTACATTTGCATGGAATGTTTTCCAAACAAGGAAGAAAATCTACGCATATTTCACCACTAAAATTTTCATAAACTGTTGAAAGATTAATCGCGTATGTACTGTACATTGCCTGCTAGTTTCAGTGCATAAATTTTCAGTACTTTTTTTTTCAAGAAGCATTTTATTACTACTCGATCGACTATACTTCATGTGGCTACAATTGTGAAAAATGATGAATTTATAAATAGTATAATCAGTGGTTATACAGTACGGTTTGAATCAGAGCATTCACTTACTCTGAATATACACGTAGAATATGGATATCAGAACATTAACGAATGCCCGAGTAGATCTTTACAAATTCCATCTCAGAATACTGTACCTTGGATCTAAAATAAAACCAAATCGGTCAACCGTCACTTAATATCACTGTATAGCTCCGAGCTCTATTTTTGTTATCGATACAGACAAAGTTCATTATAGAAATAAACCATCGAGACACAGCTGTCTCACTACCTTCCATCTTCAGTTTTGTCAAATTAGTGCTAATATGGTTTTCGTGTATATAAAGTCGGGCATTGCATTAATCACTCACGAAATTAGTACTTGTATATTATTATATAATTGGTGTAACATTGATCAATAAATAAAGTGAAGAACATACTTGTTAAAAGTTACATAGTTGAAGATACCGTCGACAACTAGTTACTTGTTGAAGAAATATCTTTATAGTTTTTATGTGAATAGCCGCAATATATCAAGTTCAAGCTGAAACTGTGAATACGGACGATTTGTAGAGCAACAGGCAGAGAAAATGGTTCAGCAATCTCCCCTTGGACCACAATAATAAGTTACTGACCAGACGGGACTTACGTGAACTTTGACCTAAAGTTACAACTTGACTCGAGTTTCGAGCCAATAGCAAGTGTTAAATCTTCTAAAGTAGTCTCCATTCAGTCGTGAAAAAACAAGAGTGATAAAGATGGAAAATCTAGCCTTTATATTGATTGTCTTCTGTTCATCATTTAATTCTTGACTTCCCTACTCTACTGCTACAAATGGAAACAATGTGAAACAGTATAGCCGAGCCGTGATGAATGGGAGAAGGATTTGACTTAAGAAAGAAAGAAAAAACCCGGTACATTTAATCATCAAGTGCAAAAGTAGGTATTATACAAGTCAAAATATGGATCACTTGAATCCTGAATTACAAATGGGTATACCGGGAAGAAAATATCAATTCAGTAATTAATTTTCACATTTCTCTCAATTATTGAGAAAGTTCACGTTTCGTTCATATGAAAACCAATTAAATTGATCAACTTGGAAAAATAAAAATAATGAATGAAAATAAACTGGAAAAATACACACCAACGTCACATCAGAAATGTCATCAATTGATCAAAGCATACTTTTTGAAGTAACATACTATATTTTACTGTATCAAAGTGGAAAGTTCATGAGTTTGCGATCAAGTCTTTCTATACCACATTCTATGGAAGCAATGCTCATCATTGAAAGTAGCCATGGTATTCCATGTATAACACTATAATATTATTAAGAACTCTGATTGAACTTATTAATGTGTCATTGAATATTTTTTATTTTTCTATTAGTTTTATAAACCAGTGTATAGTGAGTAGTTCTCTTTAGCATGTTGGAATGATGAGAAGGAGATGGTCGTGACCTAACATTAAGGTACCATCCCAGTATTCACCTAAATGACAGAAGGAAACCAGAAAACAACTCAGTCAAGATGATCAATCATAGCGATAATCGAACTCTGACCTACTGTATGACGATTCAGTGTGCTAGCCCTGTTGATACACCTATCTCAGTGTAGAAATGCAGATGTTATAATAGAACTGAATGCATTATAATATGAAAACACATTCGTGGGATTATCAGGAATAATTACTAATATCACTCACTATCTCGTGTCGCTACTGAATGTCAGCCTTTCCTCATATTGAAATGGCTAACATTATCCCTCGCCCACCCACTTCCAACCTAGCTTCATTTCCACCAATTTCTAGGTTTAATTAGCAAATTGTTTGCATCAGCCGGTCACTAATGACTGTTTGGGGCTTTTAGTTCCGTGCCATCACGTCTGCATTATTCGCAAAAGCAAGCGTCCATAAAGGTATTATAAAAAGGGACCTACAAGTTAGAAGAAGATTAATAAAATACCGTACGTACAACATTCTCTAGAACTTTTGAGATTTACGTTATCCCTACACCTGAATAATAAAAAGTAAAACCCAGGTTTGTCTCTGGAATACGTTGGGATTAGAACTACGCGTCTTGAAAGTTTGATTACTTTATTCGAAAAGATGTTGAAGAAAACAGAGGATTAAGACTGCGAAGACGTCATGTCTTCATGGTGTACACACATTTTGCGGTCTAGCAAATAAAAACAATTCACAAAGGTGACGAAGATTATTAGTCACTATATATGAATGATTAACATAGAAGATAAAAATTAACAGCCTCTTCTCTACATTATATAGCATGGAGTCAATATCAAGTGAAAAAACTGAAAATAATTCAAAATTTACTCGAACTTTGAAACTAATCGACCGATACTGTCCTAGAATTAAACTGTACGAATGATTATTTCATTTCACAAGTTAAAAAGTGAGAATTGTAATTTAGTTTCAGATGTAAATTGTGACCTGGACCATCCCCAAGGAGAAGCTAAATATTTGAGGTGGAATAGGCCAGGAAAATGTACACATCCAGATGATCATAAACACAAAAACCAGAGCAAGATGAGAATTACGAGATGAATAAATACAAATTGAAAAAAGTACAGACAGTAATAAGTGTACAAAATACACAGTGAGTTCAATTTCGTTGAATAAAGTGTGTGAATATCAAAATCTAATATATATGACACTAAAATCAGATATTTCATTTTCATCAACTATTCTCACTTCACCACGGAAACCTAATCATGAAACCTTATGTGAATGCCTCATAGGTTTAGACTATTCTTAGCCTCATCAAGTGAAGAAAGATTGTATAAATTATCAAGATTTGTAGTCTCTTGAAAAAAAGAAGAAATCTTGACTCTGATGAAGCTACGCTGTTCCTTTAGGTCCTTTAATACTTATAAGTTTTTGGGTGTGAACCTTATTTGTATATTTCTACGTAAATAACAAAGAAATCATTATTTATTCGATCATCAGATATTTTCCACCGATCGACTAGACACTAACTTCTGTCAACTTATTACTGGCGTACGTAGACTGCGTCACAAATAAAACAGCTGCGTGTTCTTTATGTTTCATCTCGTTCTAATGCATATCAAAAGCTATACAGGTCATGAATTTCATCACTTATAATCATCAATAGTCAGCTATATATAAGTATAGATCGAATTAGATTGAAATATAATTTTTAGTATGCATTCTTTATTATCTTCATGATTTTACCATTCAGCTGAAATGCATTTTCTTTCATCCTCTATCAGTCCTGTCTATAGCCAATAAATCAATTAATAATATTGGAAATTTGAAATTCTCACTTATCACAAATTCTGGATAAAGTGTCAAAGCTACATTGGATCTTGCTTTTCAATCAAATGAAAAGTGTCAAGTAGAAACGTTACAATTACATTCAGTCTACCCAGTCAAAGTGTCAATATAAAATAATTAGCTAGCAGATCATTTAAATCTAATTAGTGTTGAGTGCAGTCGGATGAAAATGTAAAGTGAAATAATGTGGGTGTTCAAAGATAAAAATGTATGTTTTATCCTGACTTTGTGTCCCTGTGACGACAAATATTTCATAACATTAATTAAATTTAACCCTTGAACATATTGTCAGTGTCTAATATGTTGAATTGCAGTAGTGACCTGCACTTGGAAATAATGTCAAGGCTTTGATGTTTAAATATCCATGAATTTCATAAATTGAATGGATTAAATAAAATTCTATATATTCTGAAATTTATAAATTTTCATTAATTGGAAATGTCATCATTATTGTTCATCAATTTATTCTATTTGAGTAAATCTACAATATTGTTGCAGAAAACTAAAACAAATTTACTAATGTATGGTTGACATTCATCGTACGTTGAAATGATTTTCATGATCTAATAACACTTCACACTAATGACCCTGTCTTGCCATCAATATATAACTAAATAGCAATAGCCTGTCATAACGAACATTAGCAGTTGCGGATGCCAAACGCCGATATTGGTGTCAGTGCGGCGGCGATAGGGGTGACAGAAAGATAGGTATATATATATATATAAACGAGAGTCAAAGTTTGTCGACTGTGAATATTATGACAACGACGTCGAGTGATTGGCGCCTGACACAAATAGCGAGTGCGTGCTAGTATATCGTTAGTTCGTCAATTATAGTTGTACCCACCAAGAAATGTACGTCGTCTACCAACAAAATAATTGTACAAAATCGAGGTAATTACAGATAAGCTCGCTGTAGCTTTGAACATTAGATGCTTTCAAAAGTTTGCATATAAGTTTCTAGTCGTGGATCCCTTCCGTAGAAATTACTGCATATCAAAATGCCACACGATGATATTTTTATTTTTTCATGTTGGTAGACGACTTTCTCATCTCGTGGATACAATTATATACAGCTCGTGACGAAGAATTTTGAACAAATCTTTATAAATTGATTCCATCGGAACTTCTCGTTAAGAGAACACAAACTATGAATTGTTAAATCATTCAATCAGTTCTGGTGATTGGTTTCCATTAGCGAAACTCGTACCTGGTATAGAGGTGTTATATGCAAATTGCTATTCATAAACGTATTTCATTATTTTATTTTCGTTCCGATAATTTGTAGTCATTGTTTCGTACATGTAATTATTGTGACTGCCACGTTAGCACGTAGTTCAATGTGAAATAACTATGACTGAATAGGAGAGAACTTGGCATTCCAAATACACTATTGTTCTCTGTTTTCATTTAATTGAGTTTGACAAGTTATACTCAATATTCTGTACGTTGAACTAATTGCATATTAACTAATTCTGGGGTTGGCGAATATGGCTGTCATCACAGGTACAAAGATATACTGGAGGTAGGTGGATAGAGATTTCAACCACTTTTCGATATAATACTCTATACTATAGACCTGTTGTTCTCAAGATTCGAGTTCATATTATGAGATTTCGATTTGTGCTGTTCGATTTTCTATCAATTCGATATCTACAGAAAATTATAACAATGATCAATCATCATTATCAGCTCATAATAGTGATTACAAAAAGTACTTCAATGAGAAATTGGAATACTTGTTTGTGAATAGAAAATTGATTGTTACTCATTTATGGTATTTTAATTGGTCTCCCCCTCTTTTTTCTCCTTCTTTGTATCACCGAATAAGTTATATTTATATATATATATATAATAATGATATATATATATATATATATATATATATATATATATATATATATATATATATATATATATATATATATATATATGTACATATATATATATATATATATATATATATATTGTTTCAAGCTCTCACAACTCATATAATGAACAATTATTAGTATTTAATGGTTAATTGAAAGTCGTGTGAGTACGTATGACTACTATAATGTAGTTGAAACGTCGGGCAATTAAACACATATTACACGTACTCACACGACTTTCAATTAACCATTAAATACTAATAATTATTCATGTATATATATATATATATATATATATATATATATATATATATATATATATATATATATATATATATATATATATATATATATATATATTTATATATTTATATATATATATATATATATATATATATATATATATATATTTATATATTTATATATATACATATATATATATATATACATATATATATATATATATATATATATATATATATATATATATATATATATATATATATATATATATTTATTGAGTCTAGTTGAATGAAACGAAAATATTGCCGAAACGAAACCGAAGAGCTGAAACGAAGTGGGTATTTCGTCACCATGTTTGTAACCCTACTCTTCACCGACACTGATTTGAAATGTATGTATTTCCTTCTGAAAATATTTTTCCACTTCATCATACCCACATTTCGACAGCGGAATGAAAATCATCTCACGTACGTGCACCGTACGGTATCAGCACCAATCAATTTGACGTTTCAATATTGATAGAAATATTCGCAGCCAACAAATAAAAAGTGCGTGATGTCAAAAACATATACCAATGTGCTAAAGATCAATATTTTTCTATGGGACTGTATCATCATAATGATTGATGGATTTTATGAATAAAAGCACCTTTTCCTCTCACTATTCGTAGCAAAATGCGTTATTGACTCAATTGAAGGAGGGGCTGAAGTGCTTCTTCAGGTTTTCATGCTAACCATTGTTATGTTATTGTGTCGTTCTCTATCGTGTTATATTATCTGACGAGACACGCTCGATATTAACATCTTGCATGCAATTTCAAGCCCACAACCTTCTATGATACGGCTGGGCGGAACATTTGCTTCAACAATATCATTCAAATATGAAGTAGAATAAATATATGCCCTCCGAGAATGTATATCACAATACATAATACAGCCTCCTTTGCTGCTGGCATATTACGGTTATATTAGATGAGAGACAAATATATAAACAAAATTGCTTTAAGGGATGAAATCGTATAATAATAACCTTTCAATCAGAGTGAGGAATAATAATTCAGAAACTGACTTACCATTTTTTTATGAAGACATAATTAGGGTCTTATAGTCATTACTGATCAAAGGCAAAAACAAATTGATGAAATTGGAAAAGGAATTGAAGAATAGAATAACAATGAGACAATTTTTCCGAATTGTTCATTATATCAAGATTCAATATGGAATTTGATTATTTCTGAATATTGTTAATCTAATATTATTGATTATGTTTGAAATTATGTTTTTAAAATTTTGATAATTGCTCTTGGAATATTACAAATGCATTTATCAAACACGGGTCGTGAATTGTGTTGCCACAAATACTTCAGTAAACCAATTACATATCACTTTTCACTGCTTCAGCATCGTTATAATAATAATTAATCAACGTAGTGCTCGATTGTCCATTCCACCTATTGCATTGAATATTGTGTATAGAATATGAGTATTAATATATATATATATATATATATATATATATATATATATATATATATATATATATATATATATATATGTATATATACGATTATCTGTTGAGCACAAAAAAGTCGTACAATATTCAAATATGTAATGTAATATATTTCGATTTTCAAAATTTTGGAACATGGTTGAAGTTGGTAGAAGATTCTAAGGGATGATCATGGCTCCAAATCAGTATGTATAGGGGTTTTGTGAATAATTCGTTAATGTCAAAATACCGTTACTCAAGTTTATTTGATCTTTAATTGAAATAACAATATGTCATTGTAGTAACATCTATGTGACGTATAACAAGTACGAAATATAGCTTTGTCACTTATATGATTGGTAAAAAAAGTGTAGTCTTCCGCTTTGGATAAAGCTTTATGTATACAAGATGTGGGGCAGAAGAGGATGAAGTCTAGATGGAATATCGCAGTACTTTTTGTTTGTGTAAGTATATTTCCATGTTTTGGGTATATTTTCCGCGTAGAAATTTGCAAATGGATTCACATCTGGTTATTTATTCAAATGAAAATAACATAAAACACCAACTGGGTAATGTAACCGGAATGAACAATACGAGATTCCCCCACAAAAAACTCAGATTTCAAGAGTGGATTTACTGTGTTCATATCGAAATGTGAGATGTATTCATATATATTCATGTATATATATATATATATATATATATATATATATATATATATATATATATATATATATATATATATATATATATATATATATATATATATATGATATATATATATATATATATATATATATATATATATATATATATATATATATATATATATATATATATATATGTATACATATATGTATATAAGTATAGGCCTATAGCATTTATGTTATATACGAAAAATTCGTGCTGTGAATCGTTTCAAGTTTGAACTTGAAAACTGTCCTGTTAATTGACGACTCGAAATAGGCGTGGCTTAACCGCCGGCCAGTTGGATCATATCATTTTTAGTCATTTCAAGATTGGATATTTGAATTTGACTACAGTTCTAACAACCCTGTTGATTGGACGGTATGATTTCTGACGTCAAGGGGGCGGAGACTGCGAGTCGTCAATTGACATTAGTTATATAGTTCGATAATTATACGACCTTATAACAACACGTACTAAGTACGAACGATTTCTGTCTCACGAACTCATTGAAGTCAAATTGAAACCACTTATCTTTGGTAACGGTGGCCGCACGTTCTGCAAAGTGGATTCAACATTGACTAGCATTTCTGCAACTTGGATATGTATAGATATGTATATGGGACTGAAATAATTGAATAGACGAATATTTATACAATGAACAATTCCATTTGAGTAAAGGCTTTGATGATTCGAGAATAATATCATATCGGGCCATCACAAATTCAATTCAAAAATAATAAAATACAATGGAATAATGATAAGAATATGAATTATTCTCATCAAAATGATAAAATCATATGAAGGACTCTAGAACTTTAGAACTTAATTGTGATAAATAATCAAGGATATTCATTGCCCTTATTTTGAATAAATCAAGAAAATCAAAGTCTCAATTTGAGAAATTAAAATTAATATATTTATCCTTCAGGACCCATCTCTTTTTTGAGTCGTGACGTAGACATGACTCGATTCTCTTGATGTTTATATACAGAAACGATGATGCCTCCGTCATGACGTCTCTGGAGGGCAAAATAATTAATCATAATTTCCTAAATTAATATGCCTACAGCGATTCCTAGTTTTCATCAAAATTGGGGAGATGAATATCGTCATTTTCATTGAAATCTATTTTCAGGATTGTGATGTGTTTTGATATTTTCTTTCATGCAAAATCGCCTGAAAACAACCATAACCCATTTTGTGGCATCCTTCAAATTGGCACATTAATGAAACCCTGAATGAAATAAAGAGCCGCCACCATTGGCTCATTCAGGTAGAACACTGCTCTTGAAAATGGAGTCAAGGTGGACGTCGGTTCGAGTAAGAGATACAGCAAGGGTTCTACATTCCAATAATTCGTTACTCCCTAATGACTTGGCTGTTGGTGAAGAAATTGTTCGGTGGGCGAAAAATAATTTCAAAAAGTATTTTTCGTGCGAGTAAAGAGAGAAGTAATATCATAATTAAAAAAGTCATAAATAAAAACGAAGCAATGAAACTTAATCATGAGGAATAAAATGAACGAATGACATTGTGAAAGTATTATCACCTCTTAATTGCGTTAATGTTGATAGTTCTACTAATAATCGTAAATTTGTGTCACACGATAATATAAACTGATAGGTATGTCGAGTTTGGGTGCTATTAACGCATTTTTGAATAGCGACATTAACGCAGTATGTAATTTGAATTCGTTTATTACAATAATTATTCTGCTTGAAACCACAAGCATTATGGAACATTAGAGATGTATAGTGTTACACTGTGTAGATAATATCTATAACTACATGCCAGTGATTAAAATGAACATCACTAGAATGTACAGACGTATAATTATACGTATTAGTGTAAAATGAATATAATTATAATGAAAATAAATCGATAGTTGATTATTAACAATCATGTTCTGAAATTAATTAATGTATTCTAGTAATTCCACAAACCATACAATTTATTACCATGCATGACCTAATTGAGCAAATAAGTTGAGAGATTTTGGTGGAAGGGCCGGGTTTCAATTAAAACTAAGTTTGTATACTACTTATTTTCTAGCTAACAGCATAAACTCTTCATTTTATATTTGAAATATGAATAACCATTATAAAAATATATATTTTCATTTTACTCGAAATGCGATAGCGCGATGAGAGCCAAGGACTACTCGGAGATAATTACTTTTATCATTTTATCGCGTTGAATAGAATTTTAGCCCAATGAAATCCACTCAACAGAATGGAAAAAGCGAGCATTTTAATATTTGTATATGCATTTCATGACTTATATTATACCAATCTATGCGGTTACTTTTTCGTTTTTTAATCTACATTGGTTTTAAAGTCGCACTGTAATGATGACCAAGATTTATTGGCGTTGATAAATGATGAATGAGATTATGGGAGGATTATATGACAGGTTATTCTATTATATGTTTCTGCATAGTGGGTTTTTGGATAGGGGTTGGTCGTGACCTGTTGATAAGGGACCATCCATCCCCTAGTATAAACCAGAACAACAGAGGGAATCATGGGAACATCAGGTAAACATTTGTAAGGATCCGTCGGTAATCTGGCGATCATGGCGGAAATCGAACTCCGGTCACCTGAACGACGGTTCAGCGTGCTAAACACTGACCCACACATCTCGGTTTACTTGTTCTCAACTTGAAGAAGCCCACCACATCGTTCATAATGTACTGCACTCATAAAATAATATTGAAAATATTCGTATCCGTATTGAGATTTTCAGTTGGTCCTAGATGGTAAAGGTCATTTGATGGAAATGGAAAAAATATCGAATTACTGTACTGAAGTTGAAGTTGAAATTGCTTCTATTTTTTCCCAATATTGATACATTACAAGTTCACAAAATATCCACGAAGCCTGATACAGTCTCATCTGTGGTTTTACATGAAGAAAATATAATATTGTATATAAATGAAGAATGGTGAAAATTGAACAGTTTATTTGACAATGAAGTGTAACATAGCGTATGATGCATTTCAAGATATCGGAGTTGAAGAGAATAAAAATATGATATTTGAATAGAAGTAACAAATTAGAAGAGGAAAAGAAGTGAATAATTTGTATTAATATTGGGAAAATAAAAGCTAGAAGACCAAGATATAGGTGAAGGAATCGAATATATGAAAGAGGAGGTGTATGGGAAGATTTACAAGAGAATCTAGTGTGGAAGAACCAAAAAAATATGTCTGGAAGAATATAGAGGTTGAAGAAGAAAGTGAAGACGATGAAGACGATGAAGAAGACGATGTAACAGGTCCGGCCACCTGGCACCGTATACCTAGAGAATACAAATAGTGGTTGCATTTCTATACCCTTGTTTTCACGATAGAAGGTTACGAACGACTATCCGACCTATCGGTCACGGGTGGTTCGAGCCCTCTATCGTAGATACAAGTATACATCCCCCTTAAATGACTTTTTGAAGCAAGGCGAGCGATAACTATTTATATAATAGATTAGTTTAATTGTAATTTCAGATTATAATTCATGAAGTACTTCCATTAACTGAAAAATGAAAAACATTTTTAATATGCTGTCAATTTCAAGTGATCATTACTGTTTGATTTCTCAAAGAACATATACATTATCATAATTGATGTTGCATAATTTATTTTTGATAACATTGCTAATGACTAAAAGTTGCAGTAACTTGGTATATGCAATTAAAAACTATTCGAAAATTTTCAACTTTTACAATATTGAGAAACCGTTATCCATGTTACATGGGATGTTTTCGAGTTCAAATTTTGAAATAATTGCATAAAAGTTTCGATATTAATAAGTAATTAATTTTCATTAACATTGTCTGTGATAATCCAATCATAAAGTTTAGATATTATTATTTTTAATCAACTTTCTGAAACAGTAGTGTATCGATTTATTCAGAATGCGCAAGAGAACTTTTATAGAAAACATTTTCTTTGAACATAGAAACAATATACTTCAACAACTTGGAGTAATATTTATATTGGGATTTAACGACGTACTATAATGATAATTAATATCTATTGGCGTCGAATAAATTATTGATGAATTGATGGAATGATGATGAAGGTTTCTTAGGTATTGGGAAGGATGGTGGGAAGGAAGCGGTCGTGGCCTAGTGTGGGAACCATCTCGGCATTAGCCTAGACTACAGAGGGAAACCACAAAAAAATGTAAAGATGGACGGTGGCGGGGATCGAACCAGGTCCGCTATGCCCCTTCACCTCCCAGATCACATGAAGCGAGTGCGTTAACCACTCAGCTACCGGTAACTTACAATAATGAACTAATCTGAACAGATTTTATTTTCAATTCATCTTCAAAATAGACACATGTGTTATTTTTAATGGGTTGAAAAACTCAATATACGTACCTTGAAGGTGTCTCTTCTAAATTCAATCATAGTATCAGAATGTAAATTTATTAATTACAATAATATTTTCTGTTAATGAAAAGTAGTGATTTGGTAAGATCAAATGAATT